>BSBM01000825.1:22357500-22450000 GCA_027924585.1 Larix kaempferi | reverse complement strand
CGACGACGATGATGATGATGTTTGAGTCTGGAAAACATCCCACACCGTCAATGCATGCGTCTAGTCTAACCATGCCATATTTCAGTCCAAGCCAACACATATTTAAAAAATTTCAACGTTGGCCCCATGTAAAATATTAATTAATCTATAGGTATGGTTTTTGATGCTCGAATTGTTAGTGTCAGTCATGTTTCAGTCTAGAAACCCTCCCACACCATCAATGCATGTGTCTAGTCTAACCATGCCAAATTTCAGTCCAAGCCAGCACAAATTTAAAAACCATTTCAATGTTGGACCCGTGTAGTACATGATGAAGCACGCCATTTGGGTTAGCATGATAATTGTGCATTTCCTGATTGAGATTCTCTTCGTTTGGAGAATAATTTTATATTCTCTACTAAACAAGGCCAACCATGTGAAGGAGGAAGCTCTTATGGCCCCTCCCCCCCCTCACATCACTCTCAATTCCCCATAACCCGACAAAATCTATGTAAAAAAAAATTAAATGTGCTTTTTGTCATACTTTATAAGAACCAATGTTTCTAATTATAACATATGCCAACATATAGGCAAATGGAAAAATCACTTAGAAACAATAAATTTATACGTACCAATAAAATTCAATATTTCTATTGCAATATTAAATCAAAATATATAGAGTAGATATATTATTGCATACCTCGTACACTTCAATGGACTTCATCATCTTCTTCATCCACGTCATCATCTGTATCATCCGATCCAAAGTCAACATTGTAAGGATTGGCCATATCATCATCGTCATCGATGTCAGCTATGATCATCATGTCAACGTCGATATCATCTTCATGGACATTGTCTGCTACATCATCTGATTCAACTAATTCTTCGACATATTCTTTTGGCACATGATCATCTAAATCATGTTGATCATCTTCAACATTGTATTCTTCTTCGATGCCCTCTTCATTACATTCATGTATGTTATACTTTACCGGCCTTCCCCTTGGATCATGTCTCACAACAAATGACCAACCCGCTCTACCTGGAACCTCAGAGTAAAATACCTATTCACATTAATTTGCAATTAGACTTGTGTGGATGCATTTCCATTTCATGAACATTGGGGCACTCTCCAAAGTTGATATCATGATTATGGAGGTAGAAATGGGATGAGCTCCCCATTCACCTTACAATTCCCTTCTCCAAGCAAGGACCCTCTATTTCCTAGTGCATCGACTTGTTTATTTTGGACTCTAAGTATATGTAGAAGCTTAGTATGCTCCATCCCATGCTTGCCTTCCACACCTTATATTATAAGTTGCTTGCAATCCATCACAAGGGTTACTATGTTCAAATGTGATAGAAACCCAATCCATCACATAGATTGAAAATATAAACATTCCAATAAATGCAACCATGAATAAACCAAAGAAAAGTTTCAATTTCTCAATATTGTGATGCCGAAAGACCTCTCTTTTATAGTCTTAAAAGGGAAATCATGTAGCTGGTGGATAATGTAAAATGTGTTTTATTAAGTTGATAAGGGCCATAAATCCAATCTCAATCATTCGATGCCTTATTTGAAACAATTGTCTTGTCTTACCTTTATGTTGTTATCCATTCTTTAATGTGTGTAGGTCCCCATCTAATGTGCCATGTTATTCGTCCATAAGTGAATTGATCCTCCTTGATCCTTGAATCATGCCTTCACAATTAAAAATATGCTTTGACATTGGATAACTACTTATCTAGTCATATTGCATCGATACCTTCCTCTTATATCGAGTAATGTTAAAGTTGACTTGGATCTTGAATGTAGAAAGCTCACAAAAAAATCATGAAAGGCGCAGATAAAGTTTTAATGTAGGTACAATGTAAAGGCAAGTAGTTAATCTTTAATGTTCCAAGATATGGATATTGAATTGAGATACGTATATTTGTGAGGTGATGGTAGTCTTGTAGACATGTGTTAAGGTTTAGATGTTTTGAAATTGATAGTTGTGTGTGCTTATGTATATGGAATTTTGAAGGCTAGGTGAATGTTGTCCGGGAATTCTACCCTATAGCGAGTAGAGGGACACTACCAACTTCTGGGGTGACAGGTAAATGTATTGATCATATTACATAGGATTCTACAAAAGGAAAGAGATCAAGGTTTATGGAGGCATTCCTTATTAACGAAGTTTGATCCTAGCTTTCGCTTGCTCCTTCGATTGATCCTCCACTTGATCTTCCGTTTGACGAACCTGCAATACAAAGATACCTTCCTCGGCGTATCTTGATTGATATAACAATGATGAAATTGAAATACAATTTAAACATCAAGTACAATCAAGCATTTAATCCAAACAAATATGCAATCCATTAGACATTTGATTGGGAGGGGAAGGGCATTTCAACCTTTATTGTCAAAAGCAAATAATCAATACAATTATACTTGATCATTTAGCGTGCTTGTGCAACCGGATCCTAGGATCTTTCTCTTCACACTAACTTTGGAAGTCCTCCAGCGTAACAACCCTTAATGCATAGTTTATCCTCCTCTCTCTCATCTATCCCCCTTGTATTTATGGGACAAGGTAGGCAGTTTGGGTTGAGAGGTAGTTTGATTGGGAAGTTGCAAAACCAACTTCAAATAATCCCAATTCGTCAAATTAATATATTTTTGATTACTTTTTAAGGTGTACGCTACTTTTCTTAAGTGAAGTAGCATTCAACATGCAACTTCCCTGCTTTACAACCAGCGTTTGCAAGATTTCTGAGGCTACACTACTCTATTGAAGCAAAGTAGAGTATTTATGAGGGAAAACACTACTTTAATGAAGTGGAGTAGAGTATTTTTGGAGGCAAACGCTACTATCATGCTTGTAGGGTAGCGTTTTTCCTTAAAAGTAGGTAAAAAGAGGGTTTTGTTAGCTGCAGAGGGGTAAGTCTAGGCCATTCATCATTTAGGGTCATCATGCTCTTCAATCCAAGTTGTCCTTTTGTGTGATCAACAGCTAGATGTGATCACGGACGGAGAAGTGCATATTTGACCTATAACAGATTCCCCCTAATGTGTGAGGTTAGAGGGAAGCAATGGTCGAAATACATTATAATTCCAAGTCAGCAGAGGAGCAAGAAACCGCAGAACCAAGTCACAAAAGTACCTGAAATAACGATCAAGGTCAGCGAGCAATTACAATATTGACATCATATAGATGGGTAGCATGATACAACATGATCTCCGATACATAACTAGGAGATGTATATATAGCAAGGCCACTGAAATACAAGCGTGGATCCATGTCAGACTGAGAGATCATAACCATAACAACAAACTGGATCTATGTCTCATGGAGAGCCAAAAAAATGAGTGAGGCTCAGTCTTCCGCAGCTTAGGTGATAACATAATGAGGTAATGCTATCAAAATCCCAAGGTATTCATCCAAACAGCCCAAAGGTACAAACCCTAACCATGTGAATAAATTAGCTGAAAGTCGAACATGGGGGGTATCGTTTGATTACAGGTCATTGATGTATACCGTTAACAAACGTGAGGGCTTCCACCGATAATGATAATGGGACCCAAGGTACCTAGTATGATCCAACAAGTGTGAATAAATGGACTTGACGTCGAACACTTGAGGAACCTGTCAAATAAAAGACATTGATGTATTCTCATCATTCAACAGCGAGAGAGATTGCCACTGGTGACTGCAATCCTCAAGGTACTAACCGAAACTCTAAACTTCATTCCTAGAGAAAAAATAGTTGATGTTGATGGGAAGAAGTCCGTTGGAAGGGAGGCCTTAAGGAATCCTCCATCATCCAACACGAGGAACACTCAAATGGTAGGAGATGATGTGGAGTAGTACAAGTAACAAGACTGACACTAGGATGGCCGACACATGAGGTCAAGGTAAACTGCAGAATGACCGACACAGGGTGTATCCTTGAATAGTGAGCACGACACAAAGTGACATAGGCAGTTTTCAACATGATGGGGGAGTGATATAAGCCTACAATGTAGGAGACATTAGCAGACCCTCCATATGGTTGGAAGAATAACCAACCGGGGGAGTAAACAACTCAGAGATCAAGTTCACCCTAAGGTCCAAAACTAAAACCCAACTGATATGATGGACTCAAGTAGGTGCTATGTTCAAGGATAGGATTGACTGAACTGCCTTTGAAACTGTAATATGTGATATACCCTTCTTATCCCTTATTATTTTTAGATAAAAGAATACCTTTCTTTTCATTTTAATGAGTCCAAGAAAGAATGAAAACTCAATAGATCCAACCATGTAAAGAGTTTAACGAACCCATGGGAGGAAGACTCAGGACCTTCTTCATTGTTTACAGAGTTCGAAGAAGAGATAGAAGATTACTCTATAGTACTGATCTCTGGATTTTAATATCAAGCTGAGATCTGTTCTTGCTCACCGGTGTTTTCAATTTTAAGGAGTTTGAAAAACTTAAACAATAACTCCATTCACCTACTCGTGGATTTTAATATCAAGCCCAAGTAAGTTAATGCTCGTCGGTGTTTTCCTATTTATAGAGTCTGAAAAACTTAAACAATCCTCTTTTCATCCTCTCGTGGATTTTACATCGAGCCCGAGTAGGTGGGTGCTCGCTTGGTGTTTTCATATTTCGAGAGCTTGAAAACCCTAAAGAAGGCTCCAAAAGGTCTTTTTTTGTAAAGTTAGTCTCCTCCCCCGAAAAAGTGTAAAAAAATGGAAGAAGAACTCTTCTAGCCATGGATGACTAGAGTATTCCGTTTTCGTAAGTAATCTGCAAAAGTCTGGAAAAGGGTTAAACTTATACTTAAGTGGATGGACCTTCAGTTCCTTTAATGAGCTTGAAGAGAACAAGTTTGCTCGACAATCTTGTTTAGGTTTCAATAGTCCAAACAAGAGCTTAAAATGACTTAAAAGACAGCTTCTAGGATCATAACTCATGACCTGCCAAAGACTAGGATCTCAACAATTGTGTTAGTATTAATGACAAAAAATCTTTAATGACATAAAGTTTCAATCATCAAGTACTTGACATGGTCTGTCAATAAAGAAATGAAGTCATAATGGATTGATGCTACGAAAATCTAGTGAAAATTTGAGAAACATAGGTTAAATTCATCTCATCAACATTTATAGTTATTAATGATTAAATAGAAACCTTTTTAATGAAATTTGAAACTATAGACTTTTAAAAAAAGTGGGTAAAAAATAAAATTCAAATTCATATATGTAATTTCATTTTGAAAACTCAAATATCACATTTGGAATTTGGAGGGAAAGTTTTGGAGCAAACCCTTGATTTTCAACCATTCATAACAATCCAATCGGGACACCATTCAACCTCATTCTTCTTCCAAGTAAGTTATTTTCATCCCAACTTGCATTGTGATGGTTCATTTGTCAATTTTCATGCTTAAAATCACTTATCTAGCCATGCTTAACTCGTCAATTTTGTGTACGCTACTGTGTAGTAGGTAAAGTAGGGTATTTTTAAGGGTGTACGCTACTATCTCTCAAGGAGAGTAGCATCCAAACGTTACTGTGTAGTTAGTAGAGTAGCGTTTTTTCCTGAATATGCTTAAAAATGGTCAAAAACTAAAAATTGACTCTTCTTTTGACAGGATGGCACTTATTTGGAGGGAGAGGGAGCATGAAGATATGGATAGGGTGGCTATGCAAGATCCTACCACTCTTCATGCGCTTAGAAGGTGCAGTTTATTGAAATTCTATCGAACCGTAAACATGAGGGCACTCAACCGCTTACTTCAAAGACTCATCCAGTATTGGGATGCCGATGCCAATGTGTTCAATATCCGGGGAGAGACCCTAGACCTCGCTGTTGATGACATATACTTCATTACAGGGCTCTCTAGGAGGGGAGATCCTGTAAACCTGAAAGGGTCCACACGAAATGTGGGTGCCATGTCTGTGCAAGATTATGTAAATGCCTACTGTGTGGAAGGTGATGAGAAATGTGGAAGTCAAATTCTCATTTCTACTCTTACGAGCCTCCCTCTGAAGGTTATTATAAGTATGTTAAACCAAATGTGAGGGAGTGCCGCACAACACTTAGCCTCAAAGCACTACATGTATATTGGTGTCGAATTCTTGCAAGGTCATGTATATGATTGGTGCACAAGTCTCTTAGCAAACATGAAGCTTCAACTCTCGGGGTGTAAGACCGGGAGAATGAAGAACTTTGGATATGGAAACATCCTTTGTACCTTCTTCTTTGAGAGGGTACCTGCTCTTAGCTTGGGCATGACTTTTCCCCCAGTCATTCCTCGTGAGCCGAGATTGGGCCGTTGGGGTGACATTTTTATCCGCCAAGGTGGTGGTGAAAGCCACTTTTGCTATCACACTAATGATTTCTAGCGATGGTGGGAGAGACAGGTGCCAGCATTTGAGCAGTTTTCGTATGATGTTTTAGACTTCCGTCATGATCCAGATATGGTACTTCCTCCAGGTGGTGCCTGGGGAGACATAGGTATGTTTATGTTTTGAAAAATATTTAATTTTTTCAATTTAAAGTATATTATTTTTATGGTGAGTTTGAAAATACTAAAACAAAGTGTCATATGCAGATGTTGGACCAGTTTGTCCTAAGGGACATCCTACTACCTTCGTGAGGACCGTTCATGTGGGTGCAGCTGATGCTACGCTAGGGGATATAGAGAGGAAGATGAGTCATTTGACTCATGACATTCCCACATATCGTATTGAACGGATGCCCATAGTCATGCAGGAGTCGGTGTGCCCCCAGACTGGATTAGGATGCTGCGAAGGTAGCCAGGCTGGTCATATGTTACTGAGAGGCAGTGGATGTTGATGAGGCCCCACCTTATCCATAGGATAAGGATATTTTATGTATATTTTGAGGCCATTGAGCCCAAATTTTGTATCTTATGACATGACTCTGTGATAGACGTAAGTTCCAAACTCAAACTATTTTTTGATACAATATCAGATATATATAGTATCGGCTTATATTTACATGTGCGTGTTAAAATTTATGTGCAAATGTTTATTTATGGACGTGTATGATACAAATGCAAATCTAAAACACATTTTGCAAATGAATCAGCTAATGCATTCAAATTTATTGGAATATGTTGATATATGATGGAATCAAACTGTCTTTCCAATAATTTAACTCACAAAAACTGTCGTAGCAAAACAGGATCTCTAATCTGATAAACACCCGTCAACTGAAATACAACTAATTGTGAATCAAGTCTTACCTCCAAATGCGAAATGCCCTGGCCAAGAGCATCCAGGAGAAGTTCTATGACCGCACTGTACTCAACTACGTTATTCGTTGTGGGACCCAAAAAAACCCCCCTCGAAGAAATTAGTTGACCAGTCGGTGAGTAAATGACCCAAGCTGCTGAAGCCAACTATCGAGTGTGGCGACTGGCGCCATAAGAAAATCCTAAAAAGTGTTCAATCAACATCTGAAACACGAAGCGAGAAAACATACATAAGATCAACTAACAATCACAATCAAAAACTAGTTCTACAAAATGTACAAATATAATACATGAAAAAGCACACATGCCTAAGTGTAGTAATTCTTCAGGTAGAGCCCATTTCTATTCTCGGGAAGCTTATTACCCCCATAGTCTATTAGCTCATTGTTAGAAAAACAGGATCACAGAGCAATAACAATAAACAAAAATGCAAATATAATCACACACACATTACAAGAGAGACACATATATATCGTGGTTCACCCCAACTTGGGCTAGATCCACACTGAAGTTGTCAGTCCTTATTATTAATACGTCTAGCAAAGTGAAGGGATACAACCTGCAGCATAGCCACTACACTTCGTCTTCACTATCTCACAGTCTCTCTTCTCAGATCTCAAAGATCTTTACAATGCATAAAACCTAATACATCTTCCCTAGCTGTATTACAATGTCTTTCTTTTATAGGGGAAATAAAATGGGAAAATACCATGGGATACCCAAAGCCATCCCCCCTGAAACCCTGTGGGGGGGCGATTCCCCCCCACACCCCCCCACACCCCCCCCGCTGGGGTGAGTGTATAGTCCACCTACATATCATATAAAACTGGGGTACAAACACGGCTGAAACAATATCATCTATGAGATTGGAAGATTTGGCTCCATAACCAACAATCTCCCACTTGGAGACTGATCACAACAACTCCACCGTTGCTGTACTTGCTGGACCTTGGACTTGGAAACTTTCTCCTCTTCACCTTCATGAAAGAAGGCCAACTGAAACCGAGCAGGAACTCAGTTTCCCTCTGGTCACTACCTTTGTAAACATGTTTGCAGGATTCTGGCTAGTATGTATCTTTTCCAGCTTCAACGGTTCATCTTCCAGAACAGAGCATATGAAATGGTACTTGAGCTGTATATGTTTAGTCCTGGAATGGAATGCTGAGTTCTTTGCAAGATGAATGGAACTCTAGCTGTCACTATACAACCTGCTATCCTTCTGATTCTTACCCAATTCCTCCATAAACCTCTACAACCAAATCATCTCTTTACCAGCCTCTGTAACAACAACATACTCTGCTTCCGTTGGTGAAAGTGCAACAACCTTCTGCAGTTTCGAAATCTAACTTACTGCTGTTCCACCTACAGTAAACACATACCCTGTGGTGCTCCTCCTGCTATCCTTATCACCTGCCATATCTGCATCAACATATCCTTGTATAATAGTGTATGAACCTCCAAAACATAATGACTGAGTGGTGGTACCTCTCAAATACCTGAGAATCCACTGTACTGGCTTTCAATGTTCTTTACCTGGATTGTTCATATATCTGCTCACAACTCCCATTGCTTGTGCAATATCTGGTCTTGTGCACACCATGGCATACATCAAGCTGCCAACTGCTGATTGATAGGGAATCTTGGACATGTAATCTGTCTCTTCCTGTGTCTTGGGACACATTTCCTTACTTAGACTGAAATGGCTGGCCAAAGGTGTACTTACTAGTTTTGCATTCTGCATTCTGAACCTCTCCAACACCTTTTGTATGTACTCACTTTGAGACAATGTCAATTTGCGATTTTTCCTGTCTCTCGTTATTCTCATACCAAGGATTTGATTTGTAGCACCCAAATCCTTCATCACAAATGAATTAGCTAGCTTCCTTTGGAGTACATTTATATCCTGCATGTTAGACCCTGCAACAAGCATATCATCCACATACAATAACAAGATAATATATCTTTCATTGTCTAGCTTCTTGAAATAAACACAGTGGTCAGAATGACATCTACTATAACCTTGTTCTGTCATAAACTTGTCAAATTTTAAATACCACTTCCTTGGAGCTTGCTTCAAGCCATACAAACTCTTTTTCAACCTGCATACCAAGTTCTCCTTACCTTTGACCTCATACCCTTGTGGTTGCTGCATATATATCTCTTCCTCCAAATCCCCATGGAGAAAGGCTGTTTTTACATCTAACTGTTCAAGATGCAAATCTTCTACCGCCACTAGACTTAAGATAGTCCTAATTGAAGTCATCTTAACAACAGGAGAAAATATTTCATCAAAATATATACCTTTCTTTTGTGCAAGCCCCTTTACAACAAGTCTGGCCTTGTACCGCTTCTTGCCTCCTTCTTCTTCCTTCAACTTGTAAATCCATTTGTTCTGCAATGCTCTTTTACCAGCAGGCAACTAAACCAAATCCCAAGTATGGTTTCCTACCAATGAGTCCATCTCCTCATTAATGCCTTGATCCCACTTCTTTCTAGTTTCCACCTGCATTGCTTCTTCATAACATTCTGGTTCACCAGCATCAGTCATCAACAAATAATAAATTGAAGGAGAGTATCGTTTAGGGAGTCTACTTAACCTGGTAGATATTCTTACAGTTGTAGGAGTTTCAGGCACTTGCTGCTGTTCTTGATTTTTTGGCACCTTTGGAACTTCATTTTCTGTAATTTCATCAAGTACTGTGTACTCTGTGTTTTCATTTTCCTGTTTCTTTCCCTACAGTTGATCTTTATACATGACCTTTTCATTGAATATGACATCTCTACTTTTAATGATTTTGTGATTTTCATAATCCCATAAACAATAACCAAAATCATTAACCCCATATCCAATAAAGGTACATTTCTTGGATTTAGCTTCAAGCTTTGTTCTATTTTCTTTATCAATATGGACAAATGCCTCACAACCAAACGTTCTCAGAAATGAGTAGTTTACCTTTTTATCTGTCCATGCCTCCTCTGGAATACCACCATCCAAAGCACTTGAAGGTCCTCTGTTTATTAAATAAACAATAGTATTTACAGCATCCGCCCAAAACTGTAACGGCAACCCTGCATGCAATCTCATACACCTTGCACGCTCCATGATCATTCTGTTCATCCTTTCTAACACACCATTTTCTTGTGGTGTTCCTGGGACCGTCTTCTCTCTACGAATCCCATGGTATGAACAGTAATTATCAAACTCCTTGCCGCAATACTCACCTCCATTATTAGATCTGAGACACTTCAACCTTTTTCCTGTCTCATTCTCAACCAAAGATTTCCACTTCTTAAAAGTAGCAAACACATCAGATTTCTGTCTAATGCAATAAACCCAAGTTTTCCTAGTTGCATCATCAATAAATGTAACATAATAATGAGAGCCACCAAGAGATTGTACCTGAGCTGGTCCCCATACATCTGTATGCACTAGCTCTAACTTTTCATTCTTCTTCTGTTTCCCAACCCTGAGAAATCTGACTCTCTTCTGTTTTCCATAAACACAGTTTTCACAGAATTTCAAACTTACCTGCTTCAAATTTGGCAGCTACTTCCTTGAGTGGAGAATCTGCATCCCCTTCTCACTCATGTGGCCAAGCCTATGATGCCACAATGCTGTATCTGTTCTTGTGGAAGCTAAAGAGATAGAATGGTCAGTATTATGAGGACGTAAATACAATGTACCTATCCTGTCTCATTTTTCTATCACCATTGATCCTTTAGTGATATTCCATCTCCCATCTCCCAACTGCCCTGTTGAGATCAGATTTCTTTTCATAGCAAGAATATTCCTAACATCTTTCAACATCCAGTCAGTTCCATTCTTAACTTTTATCCATACCTTACCCATTCCAACAATTTTACATGGCTCATCATCACCCAATAAAACATGTCCAAAATCGCCAGGAACATACTCATGAAAGTATTTCCTATGGGGTGTAGCATGACATGAAGCTCCTGAATCTACTACCCAATAATCACTAATATTATCTAATGCAAGAATCAAAGCATCTTGTAACACATCACCTGCTACATTTGCTTCCTGGGTAGTTTCCTTCTGTGCATCTCCTTTCTTCTTTAGAGATCTGCAGTCTTTCTTCAAATGTCCTTTCTTTCCACAGTTCCAACACTCTATTTTTCCCAGTCTGGTATTGGATCTACCCATTTTAGACTTGCCACGATTACTTTGGATCTTTCCTCTCTCTTTTTTTCTTCCCCTGCTCTCCATGGTTAACGCATTACTTGATGTATCATCTGTGCTTTTTCTTCGCATTTCCTCGCTAAGAATAACACCAATAACATCATCAAATTTCAAGGTGTTTGAACCAGAGACATAGTTACTTACATCCATGACCAAGCTATTCCAACTTTCTGGCAATGAACACAAGATTAGAAGAGCCCTAACCTCATCATCAAAGTTCACACTTATAGAACTTAGCTGATTTGTAACTGTATTAAACTCATTTAAATGATCAGTAACAAATCCACCTTCAAATATCTTCATATTAAATAAATGCTTCATTAGAAATACCTTGTTGGAGGCCGAGGGTTTTTCATACAGCTTACCCAGTGCGCTCATCAAACCCTCCATTGTCGTTTCTTTTGAGATATTGAAATCCACTGACGAAGCCAGGCTCAGCCGTATTGTTCCTAGAGCCTTTCTGTCAAGAACCTCCCATTCTTTGTCCTTCATAGCCGCCGACTGCTTTGCTCTTCCTCCCAACGGTAGGAATAGATCCTTCTGGTACAGATAGTACTCCATTTGTATCTTCCATAACTGGAAGTTTTGGCCGTTAAACTTCTCGACCTTAAACGTTCCTTCTTCTGCCATTTATCCCACTCGAACCAGAAACCCTAGCTTCCTGCGGGTTTATCTGCCAAATAGACCTTCGGCTCTGATACCAATTGTTAGAAAAACAGGATCCCAGAGCAATAATAATAAACAGAAATGCAAATATAATCACACACATTACAAGAGAGACATAGATATATCATGGTTCACCCCAACTTGGGCTACGTCCACACTGAAGTTGTCAGTCCTTATTATTATTCCGCCTAGCAAAGTGAAGGGATACAACCTGCAACACAGCCGCTACACTTCCTCTTCACTGTCTCACAGTCTCTCTTCTCAGATCTCAGAGATCTTTACAATGCATAAAACCTAATACATCTTCCCTAGTCGTATTACAATATCTTTTTGTTATAAGGGAAATACAATGGGAAAATACCACGAGATACCCAAAACCATGGGCCCGCAAAATAGCTGGCGAAAATAGCCCCAAATTTTTTTCTCGGGGACTACGCCCCCAAACCCCCTTTCTTGGGGGCGCTGCCTCCAAACCCCCACCGGGGACCACTATCCCCCGGACCCCCCATCCAGGGGGAATGGTCCCCCCTGGAACCCCGTGGGGGGGCGATGCCCCCCCATTGGGGTGAGTGTATAGTCCACCTACATATCATATAAAAATGGTGTACAAACATGGCTGAAACAATATCATCTATGAGACTGGAATATCTGGCTCCACAACCAACACTCATAAGTTCCTTTCTTCAGTACCTTCGAGATTATGTAAGGACTGATCCACATGGAATTGAACTTTCCATCCCCTAAAGGTTCCTTATCTTGATCCCAAAGCAGAACAAGGTCTCCTTCGAGAAAAACCCTAGGTCTGACAGACTTGTCATACTGTACTTTGACTCGTTTCTTATGGACTTCGTTTGCTGTGAGCGCATCGCGGCACTGCTCATCTAGATGTTATGAATGTAGCAAATGTTCTTCTAGTACCGAAGTTTCTGGTAACAGTTGGACAACCAACTTTAATGAGGGAATCTCGCATTCAATCAGAATGACTGCTTCTATCCCATGCACAAGTTGGAAGGGAGAGAACCCGGTAGCAGTCTTTACGTTTGCTCAGTAAGCCCAAAGAGCAGGATACAACATGATGTGCCAGTTATGTCTACTGACATTAATGGTTCTTTGTAGAATAGTTTTCAAAGTTTTATTAACCGCTTGGACCTGACCATTCGCTTGTGGATAGAATGAAGATGAATGCTCCTGACAAAAACCTAGCATGGTATAAAGCTCGGTCATCATGCTGTTTTGAAAATGACGACCGTGATCTGTCACGATCACTTTGGGTATGCCGAACCTTGCGAAAATATGATTGAATATGAAATAAGCAGTGGTTTCTTCATCCTCTCTAACATTAGGCATTGCCTCAGCCCACTTGGTGAAGTAGTCGATGGCAACGATAACATAACGATGGCCTCCATCCGAAACTGGATTACAATTCATATAATCAAACCCCATTTGGTGAAGGGACCTACTATGATCATAGGATGAAGAGGAGCTGGATGTGCTCTCATTTTTCTGGTGAAAAACTGACATGGACGACAGTGTTTCACAGCTTCCACACAATCTTTAAAGATTGTAGGCCAAAAATACCCAACACGCAGTATTTTCTGAGCTGTTGCCAACCCAGAAAGATGACCCCTACAAGCTCCACTGTGAGCATCATTCAATGCTGACTCTGCTTCTTCTAAATTCAAACAACGTCGTAAGATGGAGTCTATCCCATGTCTGTACAAAGTGTCAGAAATAATGAGATAGTTTTTCGCATGACTTTTCAGTTTGTGTCATTCCTCTCTAGAAAAAGTGGTAGGACACCTCAAAGTCTGGAGATATACTAAAATATCCCCGTACCATGGGTCAGAGGAGGCAATAAGGAAGATATGTTCATTCGGGAATGATGACTCTTCCTCAATATGCACTAAGTCACTTGGAAATTCTGAAATTAATTTAGCGAACACTAGTGATTTCTTCGACTTGGCAAACTGAAAAACCAAATTGAACTCCCATAGGATTACAATCCATTTATTGTATTTCCCACCGATGATACGTCGAGTGAGAACATATTGGAAAGGATTAAACTCCACAATCACAGTAGTGGTTCGTAAAAGGATATAGTGACAAATCCTCTACACTGCATAGACCGCATCTAGTGCTAACTTCTCAACATGTGAATACTTAATATCAGGAGCTATCAATGCGCGCGAGAGATAATAAAAGACATGCTCTTGGAGCATGTCATCCTCCTGAACTAGTACTATGCCAATTGTGTAAAGTGATGCCGCCTGATATAAGAGTAAATCCTTTGTATAATCAGGCAGGCTTAACAAGGGGGATGATAGTAATGCCTTTTTCAAGGCCTCAAACGATTGTTGAGCAGCCTCGTCCCACAAAAAGTAGGTATCTTGTTTAAGCAGTCTAATGAAACCCTTTGTAATTTTGGCATAGTTTATGATGAAACGTCGTAAGAAGTTTGATGCAGGAGCATCGAGACCTAGGAAGATCAGTTGAAGTTGATCGACCGAAGGGAAACGACTAGTGGGAGTGCCAATGACCACTAGTGCAGAGAGCAGGTTGACTTGTCGAAGTCAACAAGTCGAGCAGAAGTAGTCGGGGTGCGGCTGATTGAAGGAACATCAGATGTCGCGAGAAGTCGAGGATCGACAGGAGATGGTCGACAGATGATGAGCGATGTAAGAGGTTGAGTAGTCGACATGTGGTCAAACTACGACACGTCAGGGTTTTGAAAAGGCGAGTGTAGTGGGGAAAGGAGTGAACCGACATGACAGTCGAGATGTGACTGACTGCTGTAGCAGGGTCAGAAGGACAGAAAGTTAAGGGACTGTACCAGTAGCCGTTCGGGGTTGCTGAGGAAGTTATTATAGTTATTGCGAGTTGGTGAAGGACATGACAGTGAACGTCATGGACAGAGGCTGTGCAACACAGATAGGAGCTAACGGTGCAGGTTCGCAGGATTTGGGCAGGATCAGCGAATGACAGGGAATGCGTGTCTCGGGATTGTGATAATCTTGGAAACCGCACCCGCATAGTAGAAGAGGAAGAAAAGGTCTCCAGTATAGAGAGACAATGAGACGTAGAGGAGAACAGAGTGCAGAGCCGAGAGAGTTGTGAAGAGTCACACCAGTCGAGTGTAGAGTTGAGATCGAACCATAGCTCAGAGTTCTGTGGCGAACCAGGGGAGGGTGAGGTCAACACACAGGGAGAACACACCACAATTACTTCTAAGTTGTAATGGCTAAGGCCGATCATAGTTAGTTATTTTCTTACAGTTATTTTATATTGTAACCGATTTCAAAGAAGTAATATAATCTAGTCCAGGCATCTTGTTCTACACCTTATTTCTATGAGCGTTGTGGTTTGTGTCGTGTGTATTGTTAAGCAAGAAAGTATCCCATAGGGTGACTTGCGTTAGTTGGTATCAGAGCCCGGAAGCGAGTTCGGTTGGAGGAGAAGACTATATCAACCTGACTTGCATCAATTGATATCAGGATACGAAAGTGTGAGAATTTCAGTCAAGGTTGAAAATGGCTCATAGAGGCATTAATGTCCGAGGACGAAGAGCGCGTGGTGTAGCAGCCGTCACAGTGGATCATGAGATGTTCAACGAATGCGTCCGAATGATGCGGACTTTGACAAATGAAGTCATAGCGATCAAAGAAAACCAGAGGCATGGTTGCATTCCTGAAGCGTTAGACCACAACGACGAGGAAGTCGAGGAAGTGGAATCTCGGGAAGCCGCAGCAGAAGAACCAGAGGAAAAACTCATCAAGCTTCTGACAGAAATGAGAGGTCGGGCGAAGATAGATGTGCATACGTACTTGGGAAGCCTGGACCCGGAATACTTGATCGACTAGTTTAGAGAGATGGAGAAATAATTCGACGTAGAGCAGATCGAGGATCCTAAATGGGTTAAGACTACGTGTCTAAGGTTGAAGGGTCATGCCTCGTTGTGGTGGGACAATGTACAGGCTGATAGACTCAAGAAAGGAAAGGATAAAATTAAATCTTGGGACAGGATGGTTTCCAAGTTGAAGGGGAAGTTCTTGCCCAATGACTATGTAGTTTCCTTGTTCTGAAAGCTACAAAACTTTCGACAAAAAGAGATGACTGTGAAAGAGTACACGAAGGAGTTGTACCAATTTTCGATTAGGTTAGGACAAACTGATGAAGGAGAAGAAGCTGTTGCCAGATATGTAAAGGGATTGAAATATGCTCTTCAGGATGAACTCAGCATGTCAAGATTCAGAGCAGTCAGAGAAGCTTATCAGTTAGCTCTGAAGGCGGAAGAGAAATTGGCGAGAAAGTCCGCAGCGACCAGAGGCAGGATGACTGGTCGGGGGTGGAAAGACTGTATCTGTGAAAGGTCAAGGTAGCGGCTACAAGAACGAAGGTGTCGAAGATAGTCGACACATAGAAGGGACATCGACGAAAGAAAGAGCGCAAGAGAATTGACGCGATGGTCGTGAGAACCATGGTCGAGGCGCGTATAGTCGAAGTGGTCCATCTAATAAGAAAGGAGCTAATGACCAGCCATAATCTATTACAAATGCTGAGGAACGGGGCACAAGGAATATGAATGTCCAGAAAAACTACATGCTGCAGAAGAGTGGAAACCCAGACGTTGAAAGGATGAGCAAGTTGATGAGAGGAAAGATTCGGCATCAGATAGAAGTGGAGGTGAGAAAAAGAAGAATCGAAATCTGACTGTTCAAAGAGCTTTGATCCAGGAAGATCAACACGAACCGATGGAACGAGCATAATGGAAGGTGATCTTTCGAATGAAGGTGCGGATCGGAGAATGGCGTTGCAATACCATAGTTGATGGTGGGAGTACAGAGAATCTTGTGTCGACAGAAGTCATCGACAAGATCGGGTTGAAGTGTCGTGAACACCCACACCCCTACAAGATCTCATGGTTGCAGAAAGGACACCATGTTAAGGTGACCAAACAGTTCCTGATCAAGTTTAGAGTTGAAGGATTGGAGGACAGCGTGCTGTGTGATGTAGTTCCCATGGGTGCATGCCATCTGTTGTTAGGGAGACCATGGCAATATGATCGTAAGATGATCTATGACGGTCGAGCTAACACAGTCATAGTGTGGAAGAATGGCGTGAAAAGGACTCTTAAGCCGAGGTGAGAAGTGCCAACCGACAGTAAGGACGGGGAGAGCAATCTTTGGGAAAAGTGAGTGTTGATGAGCACCACCAAAGAATTCCTCGTAGAGGAGGAAAAGCAGTTGGGATGTTTTGCAATCATTCCAAAAGGACCATATGTCGAAGGAACGACCCACATGGAGAGCATTCCGGTTGAAGTCGAGGAGTTGCTCAAAGAGTTTCAGGACATAATGGTTGATGAGAAACCGACGGGATTGCCTCCGACAAGGATCATATCCCATCAGATCGATGTGATTCCAGGATCGAGTCTTCCAAACAAAGCACCATATAGGATGAGTCCAGCAGAGGGACAGGAGCTCAACTGACAGGTCCAAGAGTTGTTGGACAGGGGATTGATCCGAGAAAGTTTGAGCCCGTGTGCAGTACCAGCAGTATTGACACCAAAGAAGGGCGGGGAATGGAGAATGTGTACCGATTCCAAAGCCATTAACAGGATCACGATCAAGTATCGATTTCCATTGACAAGGATGGATGACTTGATGGATTTCCTGAGTGGAGCAACATACTTCACGAAATTAGACCTGAAGAGTGGATATCACCAGATTAGGGTCAGAGAAGGGTTATATGAGTGGTTAGTCATGCCGTTCGGATTGACTAATGCACCCAGTACATTCATGATATTGATGAATGAGGTACTGAAACCATTCTTAGGAAATTTTGTCATAGTCTATTTAGATGACATTCTGATTTTTAGTTGGACCAAGTTAGAACATTTGGAGCACGTTCGACAAGTATTACAGAAATTGTAGAAAGAGAAGCTGATGATTAACCTGCAAAAGTGTTTCTTCATGAAGAAGGAATTGATGTACTTGGGATTTGTAATTTAAGGTAAAGGGTTGGAGATGGACCCCGAGAAGGTGAAGGCAATAGTAGATTGGCCGGAACCGACAAATACGACTGCAGTGAGAAGTTTCCATGGACTTGCTAGTTTCTACCGGAAGTTCATTCGAGGATTCAGTCGGATTTGTGCACCATTGACAGAATGCATGAGAAAGGGTGAGTTCAAGTGGATGGATAAGGCCTAGGAAGATTTCGACATGTTGAAGGAAAAGGTCACTGAGAGCCCAATGTTGGCGCTCCCAGACTTTGACAAAGTTTTCTAGGTTGATTGTGATGTAAGTGGAACCGCAATTGGAGTAGTGTTGAGCCAGGAAGGCCGACCAATTGCATTCTTCAGTGAAAAACTGAATGGAGCGAAGCAGAAGTATTCGGTCTATGACCAAGAATTTTATGCGATCATCCAAGCATTGAAGAAATGGAGGCATTATTTGTTTCTGCATGAATTTGTGTTATACACGGATCACCAAGCACTGAGGTATTTGAATACTCAGTCGAAGTTAGATCAGAGACATATGAAGTGGGTGGAGTTGCTCCAGAGATATACGTTCGTGTTGCGACATAGGTCGGGTAAGTCGAACAAAGTTGCCGATGCATTGAGCAGGAGAGTTGCGCTATTGGGCACGACGACTGTTCAGGCAACAGGGATAGAGTGGATAAAGACAGAGTATGAGACTGAAAAAGATTTTACGAAGGCATGGAAGGCTTGTCAAGAGCCTTGGAGCGTTGATAGAACTCCATATTTGAGTTATTTCATTCAAGAGGGTTACCTGTTCAGGAGAAGTCAGCTGTGTATTTCCAGAGGATCAGTGAGAGAGAACCTAATCCGAGAGTTTCATAATGGCGGGTTAGCAGGACACTTTGGGATCGACGAGACCAAAGCACTGGTTGACGAGAAGTATTTCTGGCCAAGGATGTCGACAGATGTCGGAAGATGGGTTCGACAATGTCAAGTTTTCCAATTGGCAAAGGGAAGGAGTCAGAACACAGGGTTGTTTACACCATTATTGGTACCAGAGAACCCGTGGGAGCATCTTAGCATGGAATTTGAGTTAGGATTGCCAAGGACTCAGCAGGGGAACGACTCAATATTTGTTGTAGTCGACAGATTTTTGAAGATGGCACATTTCATACCATGTCATAAAACAAGTGATGCCACAGGGATCGTTATACTATTCTTCAAGGAAATAGTCAGGCTGCATGGGTTGCCAAAGAGTATCACGTCGGATCGGGATACGAAGTTCATGGGCAATTTCTGGCGGACCCTATGGAAGAAACTCGACACGAAGTTAGAGTTTAGCTCGACACATCATCCGTAGATGGACGGACAAGCCGAGGTTGTGAATAGAAGTTTGGGAAATCTTCTGAGATGTTTAGCGGCCGATAGACCCAAGCAGTGGGAAAATGTGTTGGCACAGGCATAGTTTGCATATAACAATTATGTGAATCGATCGACAGGATTGAGCCCATTCCAAATTGTTCAGGGGAGGATTCCACATGTAGTGGCATATTTGGTTGAACTGCCAACAAAAATCAGGAAGAGCGCAGATGCAGAATCATTTGCAAAGCATATGCATGAAGTTCATGAAAATGTGCGAAAGCGCATCGAGAAGAGTAACGCGGCCTACAAGTTGAGAGCTGACCAGAGAAAGAGGCTATTATCATTCCAAGAAGGAGACTTAGTCTATGCATATTTACGGAAGGAGCGATTTCCGACAGGAACATACAACAAGCTGAAGTTGAAGAAGATAGGGCCATGCAGGATTCTGAAGAAGATTTCAGACAACGCATATGTGTTGGAATTTCCGAAAGACTTGAACATTTCAGCAACGTTCATCATCTCAGACCTGTACAAATTTGAAGAAGGGTCAAGCAACAGTAAAAGGGAAGGAAACCGTATCGACTAGACAGAACAGATTCCAGATCGGCATAAAGAAGAGATCGCAGAAGTAATCGATGAATGCGAGGTAGGGTGTACCCGTAGATCGTGCATGAAATAATACTTGCTGCGATGGATAAATGATGAGTTGCAGGAAGCGACGTGGATTTCCGAAGAGGAGTTCAGGAGATTGATGGGGCAGTCAAATAATTTTTCACCTGGGGTGTCTGATGCAGGAGCATCGGGACCTAGGAAGATCAGTCGAAGTTGATCGTCTGAAGGGAGCCGACCAGTGGGAGTGCCGATGACCATTGGTGCGGAGAGTAGGTTGAATTGTCGAAGTCAACAAGTCGAGCAGAAGCAGTCGGGGTGCGGCCGACTGAAGGAACATCAGATGTCGCGAGAAGTCGAGGATCGACAGGAGATGGTCGACCGATGATGAGCGATGTAAGAGGTCGAGTAGTCGACAAGTGGTCGAATTACGACACGTCAGGTTTTGGCAAAGGCGAGTGTAATGGGGAAAGGAGTGAACCGATAGGACAGTTTAGATGTGATTGACTGCTGTAGCAGGGTCGGAAGGACAGAAAGTCAAGGGAATGTACCAAAAGCCGTTTGGGGTTGCCGAGGAAGTTATTATAGTTATTGCAAGTTGGTGAAGGACATGACAGTGGACGTCATGGACAGAGGCTGTGCAGCACGGCTAGGATTTGGCAGTGCAGGTTCGCAGGATTTGGGCAAGATCAACGTATGGCAGGAAACGCGTGTATCGGGATTGTGATAATCTTAGAAACCACACCCGCATAGTAGAAGAGGAAGAAAAGGTCTTCAGTCTAGAGAGACAAGGAGAGGCAGAGGAGAATAGAGTGCAGAGCCAAGATAGTTGTGAAGAGTCACATCGGCCGAGTGCAGAGTTGAGATTGAACCATAGCTCAGAGTTCCGTGGCGAACCAGGGGAGGGTGAGGTCGACACACAGGGAGAACACACAACAGTTACTTCTAAGTTGTAACAGCTGGGGCCGATTGTAGTTATTTATTTGCTTACAGTTATTTTATATTGTAACCGATTTCAGAGAAGTAATATAAGCCAATCCAGGCATCTTGTTCTACACCTTGTTTGTGTGAGCATTGTGGTTTGTGTCGTGTGTATTGTTAAGGAAGAAAGTATCCCGTAGGGTGACTTGCGTCAAAGTTAGACATGCCTTGCAAACTTTGGAGTTGTCTCAAGGTGCGAGGAGGAGGCAGATTTACAATCGCCTCAACTTTTAACGGGTCGACCATTATGCCACGACTGGATACAATGAAACCCAGTAATCGTCCAGATTCGATGCAGAATACACACTTATTAGGATTCAATCGAATCTTGTATTTTCTGCACCGTTCAAACACAAGTCTCAAATGAGCTGGATGATCCCGTCTCTTGCAATATCGCGTCGGGAGGTCATCCAGGTAGGGTTCAACTATGTGCTTGATATCATGAAAAGTGAAATTCATTGCTCGTTGGAATGTAGCTCCAACATTCTTTAAGACAAATGACATCTTCCGATAAGCAAAGGCTCCCCACCGGAAAATAAAAGTTCTTTTGTGTTGATATTTGGGTCTGATTTGAATTTGATTATATCCCGAAAATCCATCCATGAAAGAAAACATTTCGTGTCCCGCACACGCATCTATGATCTGGTCAATAAATGATGTGGGGTAGTTATCTTTCGGATAGGCTTTGTTTAGATTCCAAAAGTTGGTACAGACTCGAATGGTACCTTGCTTTTTATCAACCAGAACAGGATTTGAAACCCATTCCGTCATGTCGATCGGATAGATAAATCCGGCTTTAAGCATTTTTTCAACCTCTGCCTTAATGGCGGCCGCTTTTCGAGGATTCACTGGACGGAGATTTTTTCTCACAGGTTTTGCATTAGATACGTTGTGATGACATGCTCAACGATGGCTGGATCGATGCCTGGCATCTCCTCATAAGACCAGGAAAAAATATCGCGAAATTCTTTACAAAGTTTGGTATATAGAGCGATCTCTTCTCGAGAACAATCTGCTCCAATAAAAATGTTTTCCACGACCCTGGGTCTAGTGGAAATGTTAATCGGGATGGTTCTCGATATATTAGCCATATTCCCTTCAACGTAAACAATACTTGAAGTGGAAGAGGACAAATCAACATTTCCACCAGGTCTCATCGAAAACTCTCCTCTCTCTATCCTGTCTAGATTTGGAAGCAAGTAGGACCTGTGGTGCATGTGTTCCCAAGGTTGGTCCAGGCCCATCATGGCTTCCAAAATGGCTTCTTCAGAAGGAAAAATTGTGTCTAAACAGTCAAAAGAGTGGATTGAGTCTACTGACCATGCAGGAGCATAGTCCATATCTGACTTAGTAGAGACTGGCGGAGTCACTATATGTTTCGTTGCAGCATGTTGTGCTTCCATGTATGCTACTTCTGCAACGGATAAAGGAACTGATGGTTTTGATACAGTAGGAAGGATCCACGGATCAGTCCTTAAACCGACCATGAAAGTTTCAGTAGATGTACCTTCATCAGAATGCATAAAAAGAACGGGAGAGGGTAGGTCAAAAGTGCCTATTAATGACCCGTAAATCCCTACTCCTAAACTCTCACTTACTGGGGCATATTGATCAACTAAAGGAACTGTGGATTCCGATGAAGTCTGGTTGTTTCACCGAGAGAACGAAGGCTGATCGACCGTGACGATCTTACCTTCGTGAGGGAACATAACAACTCGGAAAACCGCCGATGCAATAGCTCACATGGCATATGTCCAGCTCCTGCCTAACAACATATTGTAATCAAGTGGAGCATCCAGAACTTCAATCTCTATAGCAACTGTCTTATCGGCAAGTGTAATTTCAAATAATGGTAGAACTCCATGTGGATGGAAATTCCTACCATCGAAGGCAGTAAGCAGTGTGTCAGAGGGGGCTAACTCGGGAGAACCCAAATCTTTCCAACAAGAAATTGACATTATGCACGTAGACGCGCCCTCATCTACGACAACTCATCTCATGGTCATAGGACCATGAGCTACCTCTATCTGAAGGGAAACGTGGTATGGAAACTAGTATTTGATATCAGACATATCAAAACGTGTAGTCATGTTGGATGATTCCATACTTCCAATCGATGCCAGAAGTGCATTTTGTTGTAATGAACAACTTTGCAAGACTTCTAAGGTGGACATCGCACAAGGGGTCTGGGATAGATCTTCAACCACATTGTAGTTGGAAGTAGCTCGTGTGTTGGGATTGTGCGAAGCCCGTTTCAAGACACCTTTCGCGATCTTGGGCAGTGGGTCCACAGGTATGTGGAGAGGAGTGGAAGATTCAGGAACATCTTTATCCTTGTTCTGTGAATCTGGGGTATTATTTCTTGCCTGCGTTTGTAAAAGAGTGTTCGAGTTAACCATATTAATAAACGTTTGATCAACTGAAGCATGGGTGGTGCCCCCAGCATTAAAGGTGCCAGAAGCTGATCCCTGCCCTTTTGGAAATGGATCTCTAGGGACGACAGGTTTCTTTTCTTGAAGCAGCTTCTGGGCTTCTTTGATTAGAGGGCATTGGTGAGTGAGGTGGTCCTGCTTGCAAAACTTGCAAGGGAACTTGACCTTCTTCTTTTCTCTGTTACCCTCCTTGGCATTTTCTTTGTTTTTGGGATTCTGTTGGTTCTCCTCTCCTTTCTTGCTTTTATTTTTGTTGTTGGGCTACCGAGGGCCCTTTTGATTAGTATGAACCTGCTGTACAGATTCAGTAGTAGAAGGAGAGGTTGTGACAGGAGTCACTTATGTAGTCGATTGTTTGACTGATAAGGCATGAACCTGTTTAGTCAATGCTTCGAAGGCTACATAATCAAATGAAGCTACTATGTCGTCAGCATGTGGTTCAGGTTTTGGTCTACCTAGATTGATGTTTGATTGTGGTGCATCAGGTATAATCTCGTAAAGGAGCCCAGAATGAGCATAAACCAAGTCTAATTGTTGGGTCCTTAGAATGGCTTCTTCTTCCAATGACACCCCAGATGTAGCTACTTCCTTAGAAACATAAGGATGGAGTGACTTCAAATACCACTCTAATAAGCATTTCGGGGGATATTGGCCTTAATGAGCCTCTTCCGTCTTCGCCAATCCTGAATATGATCAGATAAGTGGGTGGCTTTGTTTTGTCTAAAGGTAGACAAAAGGTCTGTTCCAGCATCGTATCGAACAAGAAGCTGGAAGTGGTTCAAAAAAGACCACGGTGAGATCCTGAAAGTTAAAAAAGTGGCTGCAGGTAACTCAATGTACCATTTGGTTGCAACACCGGTTAAGGTCCTTTGAAAAAGTCTCAACCTAACAGAATCTTCGTTCAACGAGTTCAAAGAACACCAGAGATGAAAAGTGGTAACATGATCACCAGGATCCTCACCAGTTTTACCTTTGAATTTTGGAATGTCTGAAGGTAGCTTAGTGGGAACTGGTGGCCACGTAACGTTATGGCACACTGGATCGTTCATTAACTTGGAAAGATATGGAAAATTCAGAGTTTCCAGAAATGGTAAATGGGGTCTAAAAGATGGCATTTGATGAGCTGGAGTCATGAAGGGGGAACCTCCCATCGTTTGAACCATAAAATGTTGGTTAGGGTTGCCCCCAGCCATTTGTTGGTAGGGGTTGTCCCCAACCATCTGCTGGAAGGGGTTGCCCCCAGCCATCTGCTGGTAGGGGTTTCCCCCAGCCATCTGTTGTTGTGTGAAAGTGTTGTTGAAATTCCCCCACCCAAATGAAAGTGGGTTGGTACCTTGTGTATTCGTCCACTGTGGCTGGGTGTTAGCCCCACCATACTGTTGGTTAAAAATATTACCCCCTCCTCCAGAAAACAAAGAAAAGGGGATATTTCTTGCAGGTATATTACTTTGATTCATATTGTAACCTGCAAAGGTATTAAAACCAGTGGTAGTCGAGGTGGATGGCGCAGTCATGGTACTCATGACAGGCATAATTGTAGAGGCATTCGGCCCTAAATTGGGTGTGGAAATCCAAGTACTAGGTATATGGTATGACTGTTGAGTCACAGGAGGTTGAACGACGTTCATTGTATTATTGGGTCCAAAAGTAGGGGTAGAGGCGGATGTCAAAGCTGTTGAGCTTGGCATGCCTAACGTACCAACGTTAAAACTGAAGGACGGAGTTGAAACAAAAGTTGTCTGTGTCGAACTTGGTGTAGTAGTGGAAGGAGGGTTTACAATACTTGTATTCATACCCATTGTGGGAGTCTGTGGAACTCCCTGTTCGTCTCCTGGGTTAGTCATAATATTCCCAGGTGTGAAAAAATAAGCACTATACTCGGGCTGCTGGAAACCAACAGGTACCAGAAGTGGATCGTTAAGTCCTGTAAGAGGAGGGTTAAAAGGAGTGTTAAAATCACTAGAAGTGATATCCTCAACCTCAACAGTGTTAAAAACTTGTTGATCTGGGGTTCTAGGTTGTGGTTCACCAGGAACATCTATTTCACCAGTAGATTCAAAAATACCACTGGAGTTAGTCCTCCGTCGTGGTGGTGGCAGTAGTGGCTCCACACTATGTGGGGGAAGGTTTTAACCTCCAAGACCTACGAAGCTGTTGGTCTTCCACAATTATATAAAAATAACATTGAGTAAAGACCTAGTGGCCACTAAGACTAAGGGGCAAATAGCATACCAATAAAAAATCCTAACTAATCAAACCAATCAAACGGAAAGCAAATACTCTCGGAAGTCAGTCTAGGATGATTAGGGCCCATAACAGACTAACAGAGTATTGATAGTCAGTTTCGTGGCGTCCACCGGAGGTCCACTGGATACAAGCGCTTGAATCACCAAACCGCTTTCCCGGGAGTACTGCGAGAGGGTTTCCTTCCACGCCTGTCCTAGGTGAAGTGGGAATAACCGCCCACTCTACCTGTGTAGGATCCTAAAGGTCTGATACTAAGGCTACCATACATATGAAATATTTTGGGGGGACAGTCGTTAACCTAGTCAAAACGCATGGGCAGGGTAGCAAAGCCCGAAGTCCAAAAGGACCCCCGTACATGAATCGACTCTGGTTTATGGTCAAAAGGAATGTGAGGGGGTTATCCTCAACGATTCTGATCTTCCACGGCCTTGTGCTTAACTTTGGTTTGAGTAGAGCATCCCAGGTTTATTTGATATATATGGGTTTACCTAAATGAAAGTTGTACTACGATTTTTGTGTAATGAAACTAGTTCCGAGTAGCTTAAGGTGTTTTAAGCTCGAAACTCTAGCCTAAGCTAGTTGGTGTCGTGTATTCCTAAAAAGAAAGTGTTTCTAATTTATTTTATTAAAATTCTTTTTAAGGCAACTTTTTACTCAACAAGGTAGTGCATTGTGTGGAAATGGTTTGAGAAAGTAAAGTGCAACAGAAATAACTTTCAAAGCAACAAAAAGACTCTTTTTCTTTTTTCCGTCTATGCTCTTTCCAAAATGAAAACTTAATCAAACCAAAAAAAATCTCTTTTTTTCTTTTCTTTTCTTTTTCAAATTCAAAAAAAAGTAAACTACGCTACTTCGAAATGATCATAAGCCTTACTACTTTAAACTACCAAACTCATTTTTTTCTTTTTCTGATATATGCAAAAGAAAAAGAACTCGAAAATGGAAGCAAGTAAGACCTAAAAGAGCAATGTAAGTAAGGAAAAGCAACTCTAAGGTTCACAACAATCAACTTGATTACTTGACAAAGACTTGTCCTACGAAGTTTTTAAAGGGAAAAAACCTTGGGCTTGGAAGACAAAGTGGAAAGAAAAGAAGGATAAGAGACGCTTTAATAATGGAAAGGCAAACTTCAAAGGTTGCTCCAAAGCATCAAGAACCCTAAAAACACTAATCCAAGCTAACGGTAGGCAAGTGAACCAACGATGACCTTACAATCACAAAGACTCAAATGGAAGCAAACTAAAAGACTTGAATTTACTTGAAACTGAAACTGACAAAGCAATTAGGAAGTGTCTAGACTCAAAAACTTTTGAAAACACCCTAAAGACTCCAACTTGGGGTCAAACCCTACAACAAAGGCCAAGACACCATCAAAGTATGTTTAGTGTTTCCACACACAACAAATGTTGTAAACAAAGGTTTGTATACTTGCAACAAGCAACTAGGGTACCAACATGCAGCTATGTTCAACTAGGAACAAGGCACGGTTTCCAAAAAGAGCCACAAACAAACAAGACACCTCAAAAGTACTCAAGCAAGCAAAAGATGACCTAAGGGACTTAGGAGAGGAAAACAAGACTCAACAAAGGCATAAAGACCTCAAGGATTAGTTGGGAAAGCAAAAAAAAAGGATGGAAATCAAGCCAAACAGGAAAAAATTAAATCCCAAATACAAACAGAGACTTACAGGAAAATACTCTAATGTGCAGTAGAGAAACTTGCATTTTTCTGGAGGTGTACTCTACTGTGTAAAGGCAAACCAACGTTTTTCAGGAGGTGTACCCTACTGTGTAAAGGAAAACCAACGTTTTTCAGGAGGTGTACCCTACTATGTAAAGGAAAACCAATGTTTTTCAGGTGGTGTACCCTACTGTGTAAAGGCAAATCAGTGTTTTCTAGGAGATGAACGCTACTGTATGCATAGAAAACCAACGTTTTCCAGGAGATGAACACTAATGTATGCATAGAAAACCAACGTTTTTGATAGAGAAGGTTTAAAACAGGATTTAAAAATTAAAACTGAGGTAAGTCAAGCAATGGAAACAGACTACAATAACCTATAGAGCCTCTCAGAGGATCAAAAAGATCAAAAAGTAGTGGAAGGAAAGTTGAATGAGTCTCCCAGAACAGAAAACAACTGGTCCCCAGCGGAGTCGCTAGTCTGTTGTTCGGGAATTCTACCCTATAGTGAGGAGAGGGACACTACCAGCTTCTGGGGTGACAGGTAAATGCATTGATCATATCACATAGGCTTCTACAAAAGGAAAGAGATCAAGGTTTATGAAGGCATACCTTATTAACGAAGTTCGATCCTAGCTTTCGCTTGCTCCTTCGATTGATCCTCCACTTGATCTTCCGTTTGATGAACCTGCAATACAAAGACACCTTCCTCAGCGTATCTTGATTGATAAAACAATGATGAAATTGAAATACAATTTAAAAATCAAGTACAATCAAGCATTTAATCCAAACAAATATGCAATCCATTAGACATTTGATTGGGACGGGAAGGGCATTTCAACCTTTATTGTGAAAAGCAAATAATCAGTACAATTATACTTGATCATTTAGAGTGCTTGTGCAACCGGATCTTGGGCTCCTGCTCTTCACACTAACTTTGGAATTCCTCCAGCGTAACAACCCTTAATGCATAGTTTCTCCTCCTCTCTCTCATCTATCCCCTTTGTATTTATGGGACAAGGTAGGAAGTTTGGATTGAGAGGTAGTTTGATTGGGAAGTTGGGGAAGTTGCAAAACCAACTTCAACTAATCCCAATTCGTCAAATTAATATATTTTTGATTACTTTTTAAGGTGTATGCTACTTTTCTTAAGTGGAGTAGCGTTCAACATGCAACTTCCCTGGTTTACAACCAGCGTTTGCAATATTTCTGAGGATGTACGCTACTCTATTGAAGCAAAGTAGAGTATTTCTGAGGGAAAATGCTACTTTAATGAAGTGGAGTAGAGTATTTCTAGAGGCAAACGCTACTATCATGCTTGTAGGGTAGCGTTTTTCCTTAAAAGTAGGTAAAAAGAGGGTTTTGTCAGCTGCAGAGGGGTAAGTCTAGACCATTCATCATCTAGGGTCATCATGCTCTTCAATCCAAGTTGTCCTTTTGTGTGATCAACAGCTAGATGTGATCACGACGGAGAAGTGCATATTTGACCTATAACAGTGAAGATGACGAAGATGAGGGCGATGATGATGATGGATATGATGATGATGATGATGATGATGAGGATGATGATGATGATGATGATGATGATGATGATGATGATGAAGATGGTGATGATGACAATGATGATGATGATGAAGATGATGATGAAGATCATGACGATGATGATGATGATGATGACGACAAAGATGATGGTGATGAAGATGATGATGATGATGATGATGATGATGATGATGATGATAATGAAGATGAATATGATGATGATGATGATGATGAGGATGAATATGGTGATGGCGATGATGATGACGATGATGATGACGATGATGTTGATGATGATGATGATGAAGATGAAGATGGTGATGATGATGAAGATGGTGATGACGACGACGATGATGATGATGATGATGATGATGATGAAGACGATGATGATGAAGATGTTGATGAGGAAGAGGGTGATGACGATGACAATGATGATGATGATGACGATGAAGATGATGGTGATGATGATGGTGGTGGTGATGACGAAGACAATGATGATGATGATGACGATGATTATGATGATGATGATGAATTCGACGACCTCGCCATACCACCGACGGCAAGAGGCGCTGGATATCAGACTTCTTATAATATAATTTCAAAAGGATATCCAACACCCCTTCAAAAGAATCCGACGAGCTCGCCAAACCACCGATGCCAAATGCTGTTGGTCTTTTTAGGTATCTGCATCGGATATCCTACAACGATGATGATGATGATGATGATGATGATGATGATGATGACGACGATGATGATGATGATGATGATGATGATGATGATGACGATGATGATGATTATGATGATGATGATGATGATGATGATGATGATGAAGATGGTGATGATGAAGATCATGATGAATATGGTGATGACGATGATGATGATGTTGATGGATATGATGATGAAGATGACGATGATGATGATGGAGATGAAGATGATGGTGATGAAGATGATGAAGATGATGATGATGATGAAGATGATGATGATGATGATGATGATGATGATGATGATGGTGACGATGATGGTGATGACGATGAATATGACGATGATGATGACGATGATGTTGATGTTGATGATGATGAAGATGATGATGGTGATGACGATGGTGGTGATGATGAAGATGGTGATGGTGATGATGACGATGACGATGATGATGATGATGATGATGATGAAGATGATGATGATGAAGATGTTGATGAGGAAGAGGGTGATGACGACGACGATGATGATGATAATGATGATGATGATGATGATGATGATGATGATGATGAAGCTGCTGATGATGATGATGGTGGTGGTGATGGAAACAACAATGATGACGATGATGAATCCAACGACCTCGCCATACCACCGATGGCAAGAGCATCGGATGTCAGACTTCTTATAATGTAATTTCGGTAGGATATCTGACACCCCTTCAAAAGAATTCGACGAGCTCACCAAACCACCGATGCCAAACGTCGTCGGTCTTTCTAGGTACCTATGTCGGATATCCTACAACGATGATGATGATGATGATGATGATGATGATGACGATGATGATGATCATGATGACGATGATGATGATGAAGATGACGATGATGATGATGACGATGATGATGATGACGATGATGATGATGATGATGATGACGACGACGATGATGGTGATGATGAAGATGGTGATGATGAAGGATCATGATGAAGGTGGTGATGACGACGATGATGATGATGATGAAGATGATGATGAATATGACGACGATGATGATGAAGATGAAAATGATGGTGATGAAGATGATGAATACGATGATGATGATGATGATGATGAAGATGATAATGATGATGAAGATGGTGATGATGATGATGTTGATGAAGATGGTGATGATGATTATGATGACAATTATGATGACGATGATGATGAGGATGATGTTGATGATGAAGATGACGATGGTGATGACGATGATGACGACGACGACGATGATGATGATGATGATGAAGATGTTGATGAGGAAGAGGGTGATGACGACGACGATGATGATGATGATGCTGATACGATGAAGATGATGATGATGATGGTGGTGGTGATGAAGATGAAAATGATGATGATGATGAATCCAACAACCTCACCATACTACTGACGGAAAGAGGCATCGGATATCAGACTTCTTATAATGTAGTTTCGGTAGGATATCCGACACCCCCTTCAAAAGAATCTGACGAGCTCTCCAAACCACCAACGCCAAACACCGTCAGTCTTTCTAGGTATCTGGGTTGGATATCCTACAACGACGACGACAATGATGATGATGATGATGATGATGATGGTAATGATGATGATGATGATGATGATGATGAGTATGATGATGATGAAGATGACGATGATGATGATGGTGATGATGAAGATGGCGATGATCAATATCATGATGAAGATGGTGATGACGATGCTGATGACGATGCTGCTACTGCTGCTGATGATGATGATGAAGATGATGATGATGATGATGATGATGATGATGATGATGACGATGATGATGGTGGTGGTGATGATGACGATGATGACGATGATGCTGATGATGCTGATAATGAAGCTGATGATGATGATGATGATGATGATGATGATGATGATGATGATGATGATGATGATGATGAATATGATGAAGATCATGAATAAGATGATAATGATGAAGATGTTAATGAGGGTGATGACGACGACGACGACGACGATGATGATGACGATGATGATAATGATGATGAAGATGTTAACGAGTATGATGATGATGATGACGATGATGATGATGAAGATGATGATGATCATGATGATGAAGATGATAATGATCATGAATAAGATGATGATGATGATGAAGAAGATGATGATGATGAAGGACGTTAATGAGGATGTCGATGATGCTGATGCTGATGCTGCTGCTGCTGATGAATATGATGATGATGATGATGATGATGATGATGATGATGATGATGATGATGATGATGATCAAGAAGAAAATGATGATGATGATGAAGATTTTAATGAGGATGAGGGCGATGACGATGATGATGATGATGAAGATGATGATGATGATGATGATGAAGATGTTAATGAGGATGAGGGTGATGACGATGACGATGATGACGACGATGATGATGATGATGATGATGTTTGAGTCTAGAAAAAATACCACACTGTCAATGCATGAGTCTAGTCTAACCATGCCATATTTCAGTCCAAGCCAGCACATATTTAAAAAATTTCAACGTTGGCCTCATGTAACACATTAATTAATCTATAGGTATGGTTTTTGATGTTCGAATTGTTAGTGTAAGTCATGTTTCAGTCTGGAAACCCTCCCACACCATCAATGCATGTGTCTAGTCTAACCATGCCAAATTTCAGTCCAAGCTAGCACAAATTTAAAAAAATTCAATGTTGGACTAGTGTAGTACATGATCAAGCACGCCATTTGGGTTAGCATGATAATTGTGCATTTCCTTATTGCTATTCTCTTTGTTTCAAGAATAATTTAATATTCTCTACTAAACAAGGACAGCCACATGAAGGTGGAAGCTCTTATGGTCCCTCCCCCCCTCACATCACTCTCAATTCCCCATAACCCGACAAAATCGATGTAAAAAAAAATTAAATGTGTTTTTTGTCATACTTTATAAGAAGCAATGTTTCTAATTATAACATATGCCAACATACAGGAAAATGGAAAAATCACTAAGAAACAATTAATTTATATGTACCAATAAAATTCAATATTTTTATCGCAGAATTAAATCAAAATATATGGAGTAGATATATTATTGCATACCTCGTACACTTCAATGGACTTCGTCATCTTCTTCATCCAAGTCATCATATGTATAATCCGATCCAAAGTCAACATTGTAAGGATTGGCCATATCATCATCGTCATTGATGTCAGCTACGATCATCATGTGATCGTCGATATCATCTTCATGGACATTGCTTGCTACATCATCTGATTCAACTAATTCTTTGACATCTTCTTTTGGAACATGATCATCTAAATCATGTTGATCATATTCAACATCGTCTTCTTCTTCGAGACCCTCTTCATTACATTCATCTATGTTATACTTTACCGGCCTTCCCCTTGGATCATGTCTCACAACAAATGACCAACCCGCTCTACCTGGAACCTCAGAGTAAAATACCTATTCACATTGGGTTGGAAGAACATAGGGATTCATTCCTAGCTCAAACAACCTTGTATTTACCATGGTAAATCCATTATCATGTTCAATAATTGTTTTATCGAGCTCACGTTGATTCAATCGTAACATGTACCATTTGAAAACGAACAGAACTACCTTGAAGGAGTTAAAGTCACACTGAAGAATATCTTCCAAATACCCATAGTATTCATTTTCGGAGAGTTCTGGATGTCTGTCACTTCTAGAGGAAACATTGGTCACCTCAAAGACTGCAGATATCCCATAATTTGATGTTTTCTTCGTTTCATCCAAATTTTTGATGCGATATCTACAACCATTGCACCACATAGCCTTATGGTATTTTACCTACAAAAATACATACACGAAAATATTACATAATGATCCAATATTTATGATTAAGTGCATGTTTTTTCAATACAGTGAAAAAAATCAACGTCTACATGATCAATATGTTTAAAAAAAAAAAATAGTGTGGTTGATTAATATGCTTGCCTGCTTATCTTTTAAACCATATGCTAAATCGAATTCCCTTTGTGTAAGATTGGTATCTCCATTGCGATGTGCTGGTTTAACCAATGAAGCCACACCTTCCCATGATAATCCATGACCAAATTGCTCACATCGTTCAATCCATACCTTCATCCAGTCAAGATTGTTTGCGATGTATAAATGAAGTGCATCCCACTCTCGACCAACTGTTTGATGACAATAAAATTAAAATTCAATACAAATGTATATTCACTTAACAAAGTATACACTCTTAATTGATGCAATATAGTGAATATAAAAATAGAATATGTATGATATATATACATAAAAATCAACAGTCAAATGTGTTATATTACCTTTCACCTTCCTCGATATACCTTTACCCTTCGGGTACTCCCATTCGAAATTGTTATTGGAGTCCGGATCACAAATGCGACGTAAATTGAGCTTTGACGCTAATTTATGAATTTATTCACTAATATACAACATGTTTTGGTATACCATATATCCCTCCATCATAGAACCCTCAGCATGTGCTCGTTTTCTAACCAAAACCTTCATAAATTTCAAGTGCCTCTCAACCATCCACATGGATCTTGAGTGCAAAGGTCCACACAATTCAATCTCCTCAACTTGGTGTATGACGTAGTGTTCCTGTGCATTGAAAAATGTCGAAGGTAGATGCTTCTACATTTCATACATGAGACGAGGAATTTCTCTCCTCCGATAATTTATATCTTCTTTATGGATTGATTTAGATGACAACCATCTACAAGTGACACAACCCAATCACGAGATTTAACAAAAAAAACATTATATTACATAACATGAATTAGTGCACAAAAATCAAATATAAGTTCTACGATGAATTAAACAAACACTAAGCACATGCAAAAAATTGCTACTTACCTCATGTATTTCCTGAGATTATATATAACTTGTTTGACATTGTTGTCAAAGTTGTCCGAGAGAGAGAGAGGTAGAACATACTGTAGCAATATACAAATTGTTTCATTTTTTAAACAAAGAGTAGACAAACAAAATACCAACAATATTCTCTGGAATAAAAAAAAGCAATAATTATATGCATACCATAATAATTACCTTCATCAAGACATGCCAATCATGCGTTTTCATCCCCGCAAAATCACCTTTATTTGTTATGATATTCTTCATGTTCGCACAAAATCCGGTAGGAAATTTAATTTTTCGAATGAATTCTTTTGCAACATTACTTTGCTGCTCGGTTAACATCCATGGAAGTGATTTTATATTAATTTGGTCTTCGTTTCTATGAAATTGAAGGATGTCTTTCATTGCATGGTTTCCTTCTTGAATGTCTTTGCAAATTTTGACAATTTTTTCTTTCTCACTCCTTCCATACAATATTCGCCATAATGTTTCAGTCACATTCTTTCCAATATGTATTGTATAAAACATATGAGAAATTTGTAGGTGCTCATAGTAGGGCAACTTGCTGAATTGTTTAGGATAACGTTTCATTCCTCGTGGAAGCCCATTAATGCCTTCATGATCACAATGACCATCATGAATCGTAGTTTATAAAGAAATTACAGAAATCAATGTCAATTAGGGTAAACAACACACAATAAAAAAAATACATAACATTTCATATACGATGATTCATACGTACCTTGACGATTTCTATTATATTGCAACTTCCATAGATGAGGTGTCATTCTCTATGGTTTTAATACAGTCTCTTGCTTTCTATTGAACATATGTTTTTCGATAGTTTGATACATGTGATTCTTAGAGATGAAGTGCCTATACTCATCAAACACCTCCTTTCCTAAGCTTTTTGAACGACGAGATTTGATCTTAGGAACACGAACTAGACATGCAAATTTTCCCTTTGTCTGAAGACCTACATAAAGAGATGGAATATCTATGTCAATTATAATTATATACAAAATGAATGGATTATTTAGAAAAACATGCGTGCGTAGTATATTAACTAGTTCATAAAATTAAATGCAAATAAAGTGGAACTTATAATTACAAACCAAAAAATGGGGTTGACCCTGGGGCATCATGTATTGTCCATACAAGCATTGCATGGAATTGAAATTTCCTTTGTCGTATTGGTCTAGATACGTCATACATAGTGATGCCATTCCATAACTTTAGTAGCTCGTCAATAAGAGGTTCGATATATACATTCATATCTTTAAATTGGTACTTACTTGATTGATTTGAACATATAAAATATATAATTATGAGTACCATTTATATATATAAACCATATTTCAAAAGAGAAAAATAAAAAAATATATATATGACATTATGCAACAAAATATGACAAATGAGATGCCACTACATTAAAAAAAAAGCTGTAGACACAATATACCTGGAACCATCATCGACAACACTATGTGCTCCCTCTTTATTGACAACCGTGGAGGAATGTTATTGTTGATAAGAAAAATAGGTCACACCGAGTAAATGGATCTTATCTCTGCAAATGGATTGACACCATCTGCTGCCAAAGAAATCCTAAGATTACAAGGTTCTTCTTTAAATTGAGGCCATTTTTCCTCCATATCTCTAAATATAGACCCATCTACAGGCATTAGAATAATGTCATATTGACTTCTGTTCCGTGCATGGTAATCCATAAATTGCTCTATGTTTTTGCAGATGAATAGTCGTTGCAAACGTGGAATAATGGGAATATAACGAAGAACCTTGCGAGGCACCTCTTTTGTTACTTGATCTGTTCGATATCTACTGATATGACATTCCAGACATTCTGTTGCAAATTCATGCGGATTATAATATATAACATGGTCATCGGGGCATGTATGAATTGCTTCATACTGCATTCCAATTTCTTTCATGATGGCAGATAAATATCGATATGTGTGAGTTAAAATATTTGACGGTGTTAAGAAAAATTCAGCTATCAACCTACAACAAATTAAAATAAAAATCTAGTTAATATAATATATAAATAATATTAATGAAACACATTTCATCCGTATTAATTTGACTTATGAATTAACAATAAAATTGTTAGATGAACGGTGATAACCTTTAGCGCGATCATATATATTATGTGATGGAATATATTACATACCTTAACATTCGTGTGACTGATATGTTTGAAAGACCATTCATAACCTTCAAGTTCATTATCAACAATATAGCAGAGATAAGATTGTGTTGGAGCCCTCATAGAGGTGTTCGTATGCCTTCTCAAGAAGAGGTAAATCATGAATATCATCAAAATGATCATCATCATCATCCATTCTAACAGTAAATGAATCATGGATCAAAGTATTTGTACCATCATATTCAACTATGTTATCAGTATGATCATCTTCTTCAATATGATCATTAACTTGTTCTCCATTATTCATAGCTCCATGTTCCTCCGGTACTTGTTCTGAAAGCACTTCCTCCGGACGATATGTCGTAGGATGTATTTCCTTTACAATTACATGAAACCATCAATAGATAAAAGTTAATATAAGAAATATTAAAATAATACATACATTTACAAAAGTAATCAATATAAAAACATATATAATGCAAAACTTACAAATGGACGATATTCATGTCCCCCCTTAGCGTGTCCATGTTCCCTACAATGATTTCTGGATGTTGTGATCTTTATTCTTCTCCTCTTAAAGCCCCTGCATTGACTACATGGACAATAACATTTACCATCACCCTTTCTTTTCATTCAATCCCACAATATAGCAAGCAATTGTCGATTTTGTTCATTTGGATCAGGAATATTTCTATTTGAAATTTTCTCATAAAGAGCTTGAATGAAGATTATCGATCTTTGAAAATCAAGCTCCACACTTCCCTATTTTTAATCACAAAAACAATAGAAATAATGATGTATTCTTTTACGGAAAACAACTCGCCGAAGAATAAAATAATTTCCGCAAACCATCGCTTGTATAGCAAACACGTCAGAATGTTTCGAAATTTATAGGTTTTAAAATATAAATGTTCGTCGGATCTCCGATGACTTAAATCATAGTTACCGTTATGAAATTCATGTCGAATATCCGACCACTTCAGCATAGTTACCATTATAAAATACATGTCGAATATACAACAACTTGAGCATCGTCGGAATTGTTGGATTTCCGACAACTGTTGTCGAATATCCCATTGCCGTCGGATATCCGACCGACCCTTCTATCAATTAAAAAAAATTTAATCAAATTTCCTAATTTTGAAGTTGAAATCTGACGACATAGTCCTTTTCGTTGGATGCCGTCGGATTTTCTCGTCGGGGGTCATAATTCCATAGTGATACATTAAACATTGAATAAGAATGTAGATGAGATGGACACTGAGATTAGAGAGCTCAAAATGAAAATATTGGAGAACAAACAAGTATAGCATTTGGGATGTAAGAATGAGATACAAGAACTAAAATCCCAAATTGCCACTCTGCAGCATAAGAACATTCTTAAGGCAATAGCAGTTGTATATACTCCAGATGATACAGAGTTGAGGGAACAATGGTTGGAGACAAAGGCATAACAACTGAAGAAAATTTTGGTTGAAGTTCAATCTCAGTTGAATTATACAAAGAGTCTTCTTTAGCAAAAGGAAAATGAACACTAGAGAAATATAAGAAGAATGTGGAAACGTTGAAGAGGTACATTGAAGAGAAAAGTAGATTGCAATATAATTTGGTTAATTGTAGGAATAAAGTGGGAGAATTAGAAGAAAAATTAAAACATGCACTTACTGCAAATTCCGAAGAGCCGAAATCTTCTAGACAAGGAAAGATAGAATGTACAAATTTTTATTTCCTGTAAGAGGAGTGCTTGTATCTTAAACCTCCCAAGCAGCCTAGAAATTGGCAATGACATTATTTATGTGTGATGTGTAAGGAAATACTTTTGAAGGTTTAATACATAAATTGATATATGTGTGCATGTATTTCTTGGGGATGTATATGTATTTGTGCATTTAATGTGAATGATAATTTTGATTCTTTTTACATGAAAAAAACACTACTTATTATTCATTTCAATCAAAGTAGATATTGTCTTTACATCAACTTTATTCCAAGAGCATCAAAACTGTTCTAATATCCAGATGCGTCAAAGAATAACTTCTAGAAAACTGAAAATACAATAAAATATGTGTAGTATTCAACACTTTAAATACTGATATACAATTACAAGATCTTAATTAGTCTAAACTAGAAAACAGAGCACATATAATACTGATTGTTTATAGAGCATGAATCTTTGAAGATGAAACATTACATAAAATGTATCTTGCAAATATATAACATGAAACAATACATGCACTTCATGAACCCTAATTGTAAAACCAGATCTTGAAGAATGTGTAAAATAGTAAAACACACCATTTAAAACTTAAACCACCAAAAAATACCTAATAATGAGGTCTTAGAAGGCATCTTTATTAACTGTGTAAAAAATTGTTCAAAACATAAAAGTTGCCATTTTGTCAAATTAACCGTGGGAAAATGGAACCGAATTTTAGGAATAGGAAAGAGGTCTTTGTCAAAAATATATATATCTTCAACCCCATGGTCTTAAGTTAAATTAATGAAAATTGCACAGACTTTTATGTACATTTTTCGAAGCCTAGTTTTGAATCTTTTCATATGTTGAATGGCCAAACTTATCAGAAACAAAAACTCAATCAAATAAGATAAAATGGCTTATATCACATATATATTAATCTCAGTCTTCAGGACTTACATAAGAGTCTTGTAAGCTTTCAATATCATAACTGTATATTGCTTCTTGAAACCAAAAAATCCCACCTCCAACTCTGAATGCTTGTCCTCCTTTTATTATTACAAAGATGTATTTCCATAACTACTTCTTTAGGTCAAGTTTTGAAATATTCAGCAGTTATACTTAGTGGTTATTAAAGACTAATTAACCAAAAATAACAAAATCGGATTCTGGGAAAAATTACGAATTTCTAAAAAAAAAGGTTCTTCAATAAGCCTCCATATATCTCTATTCATGAAACCTCTTAGAAAGCGGAGAGAGGTGTTTGAAAATATGTCCATGAAGAAAAAAACCCCTCTTGGTTTTTAAAAATTCCTCTCCAATTGATTGGAATACGTGCTTGAAATTTGTGACTAAAACATGAAACTATTAAATATTTTAAACCCTGAAAAATAGGCCACGAAGATGAATTTGAATCTTTCAAACGATGACACCTGTTGAAAAAATGAGATAGGTTTTTGTGAATGAATTTGTGATGGAAAAAAACCTCTTAGGGATTTCTCAAATTCATCTCCATCACCTTGTAATATGTGCTCAATTACGATCACTAAAACAGGGAAAAACATAGTCATTCTCAGGAAAATGCTTATGCTTCTTTTTAGACATGTGTTCCTGCTTTGCAATATCAGGCTTCATTAATTCTCCTGGTAGATTTTCCTTCTGCATACTACATTCAACTGCGTCTTCAAATACATCTTCTCTAAACTTTTTTAACAAAACTTGATTGCTTACTGGGCAGAGGCTTCTTTCCATGCTCGTCTTCAGCTCTGGAATTTTGAAATTCCAATAATAAATCAAAATGGATTTTACAAGTGTCATAATCCACTGAACACGTGTCGAGGGTTCCTCTGGCATCAATGAAACACACTTTCTGTGATTTCGGATTCCTACAGCACGCTAGAGTATATGATCTGGACCTTGCACTGCGGGAATACCTCACATGCAATTTTGGCACATAAATTCAAACACAAATGTTAAACTTTGGATTTTGTATAAGTATATAGTTTAGGTAAGCATTTTAAGGACTTTGAAATATATATAATATTTAATAAGCCATTAAAGGTGCCATTAAGGGTGAAATCAAATAAACCAAAGAAAACCATAACATGATACTAAAGACAAAATTGAAACCATTTATCAAAAACACTTAAAATCTAAAATAAAAATAGAATGAACACGAAAAAGCAGAATAAACATTTTAAAAAACACACACAAAAAATGAGGACAATTTCAGTGTTAACATCTGGCTCCTGCTAAGGGATGAAATCCTCCTTGTGAGGTTTCAAGAACCTGTAGACCTTGTGCCTTATTCATTGGGTGATGGATTCATTCTCCAAAACTCTGAAACTTCCTCAAACTCTTGAGCACACACTTATGAAATACAAAAATACTGCTACAAACCAAAATACTGAAAAGAATCTACTCCTACTTCTAATCGGTAGAAGCAAACTAATCACATATAATCATACTTCCAATGAAGCCATGATAGCATCCAACCAATTGTAACAACTTCGTGCAGGTAGATTGAAGTCAAAGAAGAATTTAACATCTGAAGCAGAAATTTAATTTGCAAAGCATATTCTACTTTGATTTCAAATTCTAAAAGGTTAAAACTTTTGAAAACCATGACTTCGTGTAAATGACCACTGGGTTCTGCCAATCGTGCTGCATTTATAGCTGATATGGAAAGCCATATTGTTCCTTTGCTTTATTGATCAAACGATACTTCATGAGATCTGCTAGAAAAAGAGCATAAACACCATTACATTGGAGATCAAAGGCATCAAGATTATCTTGAATCTGCTCCAGAATTTCTTGGACAACATAAACAACAAACTGGTCCTTTTTTCCCATGCTAACTTCAGATAAATAATTGTCATACATTGGCTCCAGTTGTTCATGGATAATGGACTGAATATCTTCATGAACCGGCTGAAACTTTTCTGCCACATCACTCATATCTGAATCATCAGCATCATATTTATAAAAAAATTAGAGCAGTCTGATAAAATTTCAATGATGATGCTAAGGTTCATGTTTTTCTTCATTCAAGAAATCTTGAAAAGTCTTTTGTGGTATCATATCATCATGAAAACAACTAAATTTATTTGAACCAAATGCTTCTACAATAATTCCTTCAGTAAAAAGCTGATATTCATAAATATTTGGAGCAGCGGATACACCTGACATAATATCATTTGCCTCTACAACATAACTGTCAACATCCCGAGCATCACAACAATGCTTAAATTTTCTCTTTTGAATAGAAGAATCAACACACACTTCGAATATAATTGATTGTTGTTGATCTTCGTAAAAAATTGGGACAGTTTTTTCGTTGTGAGAACAATTATTAAAAATATTCAATGAATCTTTAGTCATATTTTCATCAACACTAACCTTAAGATTATTCAACAAACCTTCAACAACAGTGTAATTTTCTTCAATAGAGTGTTGAGCTTCAGAAGGTTTTTCAACAGTAAACTCTTCATGATAATGATGTCTTGAATCCTAAAAACTGTCTGTTAACACCCAAAAAGTGCTCACCATCTCATCTCCCTCATTACATGACTCATTTGTCTATATTTCCTACCATATTTGCCTCCAAAACCTCAAAAAACCATTAAAAAGCAACCAAAAGGTCAAAACCCCCCCTTTTCCCCAAAATAATTTAAATTTCCTCCAAAAATAGCAAAAACCCTCTAAAAGGCTCTAAATTCCCAAAAATCAAATAAAAGGGAATAAAAAATATAAAAAAAGAGGAAAAAGAGGAAAAAAGGAAGCAAAAACCCTATACAATTGACCTAAAACATATGGTGTCAAAAACCATGGGTTAACACTCCACCACTAAAAACCTATAAATAGGTGATGGGGGCTCCCCATTTCACATTCATAATCTTCCCTATCCTCACTCTGCCAAAATCACTCTTGAAACCCTAGCTTACCATTTGAGCTAGTTTTTCCTATTTGAGTGCCCCTTTTGGCATGTTATTCAAACACCTTGGAGAAAAGGAGAAGGAACCCATTGGAGCACAGAAGCCCTCCTGGACTACTGCAAGAGCTCCACCAACCTCAACACTTGAGGTAAATTTAATACAAAAGAAAAATTTCTATCATCTTGTCATTGTTTTTTAGTTCTGTTAATGCTCATGCTAGGTTAAATTTCATACTGTCTTACTGCTTTAAGTTACTGTTTATTGAACTGCTACTAAGGAGGCCCTTCTCCTTAGTAGGTGCTCATTTTCACAAGCTAGGGTGAAAACCCTAGCTACAGTTTTTGTGACTCCACTGGTGTTCCTTTGAATTTCTGGTTAACATTTAAAATGTTTTTAGTTTTTTGCAAGTATTTTTCTATTTTCCTTGTTCGGTTGTGGCTTCGGCCAGTTGGGTTTTCCACCACAGATCATGGTTCTGCTCTTTGCAGCCGCGACCCAGATTGCAGCTTTTGGCCATCTTTTCGTGATCTAGATCGCAACTATTTATTTTTTTCCTACGACCCGAGTGTAGCCTTTTTCCTCTTTCGCGCGCTCCAGACTGCAGTTTTTAGTCCCAGACCTGCGATCCAACCACAGCTTTCTGCCCCTTTGCCGCGTTCCAAAGCGTGTATTGTGGCCATAAACCTGCGATCCAACTGCAGCTCTTCCCCATTTAGCCGCGCCCCAGATCGCGCCTCTTGACCTCATACCCGTGATCTGCCCGCAGGTTTCAGCCCTATAGCCGCGCTCCAGACCACACCTTTCGGCCGCAGACCCGCGATCAGCCCACAATTTTTCTCCCTACAACCGCGCCCCAAACCGCGCCTTTCTACTGCAGACCCGCGATCTGATCACAGGTTTCACCCATATAGCCGCACTCCAGATCGCGCATTACAGTCACAGATCCGCACTCCATTTTCCACATTTTTTACCCTTTTTTGAACCCAGAACTTTGCTGCAATATTTTATGCACCTGCACAACCACTTGTTCTGTCTGCAACCATACTTACCTACAGCCTTTTTTTTGCAGTTTGCTTTTTGTTCCATTTATAGAGTTTTTTAATTTTAAGCATTTCAATTGAAAAATAAAATTTTGCATTACAAGTTTAATTTCTGCATTATTATTATCGGTTAAAAAGGTTCCCACCCCATGGCACTTTTGATTGGGTTCATTACCTCACACGCACACACTCTGTCACCTAATTCAAGTGAGCCTTAAAATACTACTTAACACAACCAACATTCTAACCCCACTTAGGGAATACATAAGAATATTGTAGTTAGGTAGGATAGGGGGGATAGGCATCCAAATAACACCCCTCGGTCACTTACACTTGAGACATATTTGTTGTCCATTAGGGTACCAAAATCCCCTAGTATTTTTTGAAACGGTTTAACGCCAATTTATCGGGAACGCCTCTCCCTTAAGAGGGTTGAAGTATCCTGACTGGTTATGGAAGCCTGAGTGGAATACCACAATCCATTCAGTAACCGAATGATACCTTTCGTAGTTCTTGTTGTACCACCCTCATGGAAGTACAACAGTGATAGAACCAAACTGCAGATTCACCCAACCGAACGTGTCATGAACGGGGTATCTTAGTTGCATTTCTTCTAGGATTGTCTTACTCAGTGTCCCTCCCAGTAGGGGGATATCTTTAGCCACTTGGCTCTACTATCCATATTGTTTGACTTGGATTTCATCACCTTGCAGAGGATATGTCTGGTTGAGTCAGAATACTATTTAGCTAGGTGTTTGCATGCTCCTTTATCTCCCTTTGGTCTAGCGAGTCCACTATTTTTATTTTTTAGGAAACCTGCTGCTTGTTGGTATTCTGACCATTGTTGTTGACGCTCCGCTTATTGTAGCACAACTGTTACAGTGAGCATTTCGAGTTGGTTGTTGGCCTAAGTGCCGTCTATTTTGCGCTCTCCTTCTGCACACTCAGCTGCATTAGGGTTTTCGAACTATTTTTTCACTCAACACAACCCCCAGATACTTGACACCATCTGTCACCATTGAGTCCCAGAGACATTCTCGGCGCCTCCAGGGCGAGCCCCCGCAACATGGTTCACTTGACATCACCATTCATAGACGCAGAGCTTCATCACTTGATACTACTCGTCACAGACCTCAGGCTTCGTCACTTGACTCTACTCGTCGACGACATAGAGCTCCATCCCCCGGCTCTGACGCCCCTTATTTCACATATGATTTTGAGGCCGAGTCCAAGAACCCCAATTACACTACACTAACCAGCCCTATGGCTAGCATGACGTCCAACCCTTTCTTTGTAGGGACCATTGGTGGAGCATCCACCACCACCCCAGCTACCACACCCACTTTGGGTATGCCCTCGATGGGGCCCACACCCACCATTCCGGTCGCTGTGCCAATTCTAGTGGCTAGCATACCCAACCCAACCCCAATAGTGACTCACACTACCCTTGGCGATGCAGGACCATCCCATACCACCTTCGTTGCTCCACTTGGGGGAAACATCCCCAACCTAAACCCAGCCCCTATACTTGGGGGCATTGGCCCCAATGTGGTCACAACCACCAGTATGTCACATCCTTCTACTAGTTTTCCATTCATGGCTAGTCTCAACCTTCCTGACCTAGCCAGACTGACCAACAATCCCATCAGACACGACCCTACGTGGCCTCACATGCCCACCAATCTCCCATCAGACATCCCTAAGTTTGAGGGAAAGGCAGGTGAAGACCCCCAGAACCACATTATGTCCTTCCATCTATGGTGTTCCTCCAAATCCATAGTGGACGACTCTGTCCGACTCCATCTATTACAACGCACCCTCACTAGCTCTGCATCCAAGTGGTACATCGAGCAACCCCATGGGACCCATGCCACCTTTACTTCCCTTGCCTCCACCTTCCTGCAATTCTTTCAGTTAGCTGTTTGCTATTATGCAGGAGTTGAGATCCTACTGTCTTGCAGACAGAATATGGCCACCCACATCACTGACCACATTCATGAGTGGCGTCGATGCCGAAGCCTGTGCAAAATCAAGTTAGATGACCGTATCTTCTTAGATTGGTTTCTAAAATCTCTCCTTCCCGTCATTGCCAAGGATGTGGCATCCGAGTGACCCTAGTCCGAGGAAGAAGCCATCCTAAAATCCCAGCAGTTTGACCTTATCTACGCCTAGTCTAGTTACCTATATACCATTATACCCGATTCCCTTCGCGGTGACTCCTCCCGCTGTGACGCCCCGGGCGCATCCCATGTCGTCGATGGCATCATTGGCAGTATCACATCGCATAACCAGCCCTTTTCCATAACACGTACTAATACTGGCCCCGACCTTTCGCAGGCTACATCTTGCCTAGGAGCAACCAATTTGTATGCTCCCATGGCCCACAATCAACATTCCCACGGACCCTCGTGTCCACCTCAGTGCTTCGGCCACGCATCCCCCGCTTACATTCCTCTAGTTGCGCCTCAACCATATTATAACCCGTAGGTCGCACACGCTCCTGTATCCTCTCAAGCCTCCCCTGCTTATTATCTGCCACAGGCAGCACCTGCGTCAAATCAACTTCCCGTCACACAGACATATCAACAACCCCCACAAGGTCTAGCACCTGCATCACCTCCACCCACTTATTATCCACCGTAGCCTACTCCCGCACGTGCACAACCCTAGAACCCACCTACTACCCAAGGGAAAGTGTACGCACAACAAAATCCGTAGCCTAACCAAAATAACCAACACCAGGAAGGCCAGCCAAACCATGGCAAAGGATGTAACCGCGGGAACAACCCTCCTCCAGACCAAGGCGGCTAGCCACCTAACCCCCCAAACAATAATAACGTGGTACCTGCCAATCAAACCCTAACAAGCTGCCCAAACAAGCCAAAAACCCTAATTTGTGAACGAACCATCCTTGTTCTATTTGTGGGGTCTATGGCCATTACACACACGCTTTCCCACATTTGGAGCGGGCTCGACAACTTTGGACTGATGATTCCCACCGCCAAGGGCACGCGGCTCCTCAGGAACTGCCCAACACCCCACCACCTCAGACTCAACCCTTGGTGTTACAAAACCATTTACCAACAAGGTGTGGTGAACACTCAACCATTAGCTCCCCCTCAAGGAAACGCATCCCCACAATAGCAAATCACTTATGCAGCTCCTGATCAACCCATGCTCGACTCAGGTACCCATCACTTGTTAATGATGTCATCAGCTGATGTCAACCTTCAACCCCGTTAGAACCAATATGGATCCACCCCTAAAGCCCCTCCCGCTGACAAAACCACCAACGCTCTTCCCACCGATCAGTCATTACGAATACCTTCGACCCCACTAGATGGCACCCCGAAAGCCCCTCGCTTCCCACTTCACCGCATCAACAATAACCCCAATGCTCGCATTGTGTCTAATTACAATATTGTAAATGACTTAGCTCAGTCCCCCGCAACCATGTCTGCGTTAGAGGTCTTAAAAAACTGTCCTACACAGCGCAAGACTTTGCTATCAGCCATTGGTGCTATTGACCCAACTAATTCATGAATGATGGCCTTTGATTTGGACCAATCCGAACCACGCCTGCCTTCCACATTAGCGTTCCAAGTTTCTGTATCCGTTCGGAATCTTGTCATCCATCAGTGCATCATCAATGAGGGTGCTTCTACATGTAAAAACGTCCGTTCGGCTCAACCCCAAGGTCTCTTAGCTAATGTCCCCATCTAGTTGGATGGTAAAACAATGCTTATTGACATAGAGGTCATCAACGCCTAACTCAATTATAACCTCTTACTTGGCCGCAGTTACATGTACGCCATGCGGGTGGTTGCCTCATCCATTTTTCGTACCATGTTGTTCCCCCATGAAGGACACGTGGTCAAGGTTGATTAACTCACCTATTTTTGGTAGGCGGTTCGATGAGGAAATGTCGCAGTACTGCACCACAAAAAAAACAACTGCAGCAGTTCATGCCGCAATACACTCCGATGTAGATGACTCCGCCACAACCACAGTATGTACAACAACCACAGTATGCACCACAAGGGAAAGGGATACCACTAGCACCGATGCAGCAACAATTTAACCAACCTTAGTACCAGCAACAGGGCGGCTATCGAGGAGGATATAGGGGATGAAGCGGTGGTGGATTTGGTTGTCGAGGAGGAGGTCGAGGTGGTTGTGGACCTATTCAATGTTACCACTGTGTGGTATGGGGGCACTATCAGTGTGACTACCCACTACTACAGAATCAGTGTATGCTCTGTTTTGGTAATGATCATATGGTTGAGAATTGTCCATAGTTGATTGCACGATGGTAGGCTGGGAATGCTCCGCAGCTATAGAATCAGGCCTAGCCACAATAACCAGTACAGAACCAATCCCCGTGACCACCTCCGAATGCCAATCAAAATGTGAATCAACCAGGGAATCTGCAGCAGAACCAAACGCAGGGTGCAAATATTGCGACCATTTCTGCAGAACCGTGACCACAAGATGCTTCGGTGGTTGTTGTCACTCGTGGAGGAAAGACGACTGGGGAAGATGGTTCATGACCACTGATTCAGTTGGCTGGTCAGAAGACGGTACCTTTTGACATTGATACGGAGCGGGAGACATTCCTGGAGGCATGTTTCACCTTGGAGAAAGACCGCGGTAAGGCTGTTGTTTGCGATATGCCGTCTATCTTTGATACTACATCAGACGCTGATCGGTCGCCACCACCGAGGACATTGAAAAAGTTTCTTGAAAGCTATCTATTATTGGCTCGAGACCCGACTTCCCTGGTTGAGATTGAGGGATGGTTGCAGCAATTTTTGAAAGGATGGCAGGATTCAGCAGTAAACTCCCTACAGCGATGGAAGACTGGCAAGGAGATGCGAATGAATATTTAGATTGGTGAATATGATGTTGACTCTGTGATTCTTGACCTTGGTTCATATGTTAACATCTGTTATACCTCTATATTTCACGGTGTCGCATCCCCATCACAAAACAAGTTGACGACACTTTCCCTACTGTTTTGAATCATCTAGAAGAGACAGATGATGAGTCAACCTTGAAGGTAAACCCACCCTGGCAAGTTTTGACCCACCTTGGACTTTATTTTTACACACTACCGCGCCTTGCCAGCTTGACAAAACGCGGCACAGTGCCGCGCCCTGTAGCAGTTGCAAAGCGCGGCACCCTTTTAATAGTTTTTTGCCCTTGGCTTGTGGGATCTTGGATTTTCGAAGATGATGGAAGATTGGGTTCCTTGATTCGATCCCAACTCACCTCCTTCGATTAGAAACCCTGATCCACTTATCCCTCTTTAGATCCATTCATCTCTCTTGTTGGTTAACCTCACCATTCACTATAAAAGAGAGGCATGCCATTGGGAAGGGGGAGGACTCTTGAGAGTACCAAACTTATGGTCTTGCAGCATTGTGGAGATAGCTAAGAGGAGAAGACACTTGGAGTTGGAGGATTGGCTTGGGCATCAAGCACCCTTTGTAAGTAATCTTCAAGTTGTAATGGAATAACTTGTCTTGTTCCCCCAAATCATTTGTGTTAATATTGTTTTAATGATATGATTTGTATCTCTCATAGATTTAGATCCTAACTCATGTTTTCAGATTGCTAGAGAATAGTACATGCTTGTGTTTTGGTTCCATTGTTAACAGGTTTACTTGTGAAGACTTGGAGCTTGGAGCAAATATCAAAGACAAGCGTTTGGATACAAGGTTAGTTAAACTCCTCCTATTCCCTTCAGCATTTTAATTCTGAGATGTTTGTTAGATCTAGGGATTCAAGGTTGCATTTGTTTTGTCTGTTCTTAGCCTAGAGTTAGTTAAAGTCTACTTTAGTCTAAGGGAATTTTGACTTATCCGTAGGGCAGAATTCCACATAACAAGAATGGCGACACCGCTGGTTTTGATTACTGCTTGATTGGTTCAAATTCACAGTCATTTATCTTTGAATTATCAGTCTTTTGTTGCACTTCAAACCAGCTTGAATTTTGGTCTTTTTTTGACCCTTATTCACCCCTCCTCGCAGTATTTATCTCCCTGTTTCATTACTGAGTCCCATGGGTTAGCAACAACCCTGAAAACTTTAGTTTTTCTTTTCCAGTTGCGCTTTTTTCATCTATTGCCACAGTGCTGCGCCCTCTTAACCACTTCCAGCGCGACATTTACACAGTGCCGCGTTCTAGGCATTCATACCAGAGCGGCAGTTACACAGTGCCGCGCTTCAGTCAGGATTTAGCCCGCGGCAGTGTCTGCAAGTGGGTAAATTTTTTTTAATTTTTGCTTGGTTTCCTGAGTTTCTCCCTGCCTCAGATAGTCTTTACTATTGCCTGTTAGCATCCTGGTTAATTTCCAGTCTGTTTGGTCTGCTTATTACATGGTTTGTGAGCTTGATTGATTGATTGAATTAAGTGGCACTTTTGACATATTGGTCATTTTTCAATTTGATTGCATTTGACTTGACTTTTTCCCCACAACCAACTCAACACCACTGTATTTTGTTACTGAACACTGTAGTTTTACAGTCATATTGGCATTATCATTTTCAGTAAATTTAAAAGATCATTGGTTGAGAGCAAATTTGTTGTTTAAATTGAAAAAATCTAGTTGTATTTTGCATAGAGAAATGAACCATTAATTTTGCCATAGAAATTCTCATCATAGAAGCATTGTAGATTGTAAAATCAGTGCATTGAAAAGCGTGTTTACTTCAGTTTGGCTTGGTTTATAAATCGAAAAGAAAAGAAAAATCTTTTACTTTGGGTGCTTGTGAAAATTGTTATGCATATTTGATCGAAGAACCTCTATCTTTACCTTAGCTAGATTTCATCGAAGACAAAGGCTTGTTTATGATTAATTCTCATTTGCATGGTTTGAGTCGTCATAACACCATCAAGTCTCACGTCCACTACCCGATTGAGTAAAGACAGCCACTAAAATTAATCACCCTAATTAAACCAACTTTAACCTCACTTGAGGAAATCAAAAGAATTTGGTAGTTAGGTAGGACACCGGGGATAGGCATCAAAATAATTCCCCCTTGTCATTTTCATCTGAGACATAGTCGTTGTCTTTAGGGAACTAAAATCCTCTAGTACTTATTGACACGGTCACAGCTAGTTTGTGGAGGGGCCTCCTGACTGTTTCCAACTGTTCAGGGGTTAAACAGCCGCGAGATTGAGAACCGGACGGACTCTGTGGAATACCGCACTCCACTTAGCCCTAAGGCAACATCGATCGCTGTCTTCTTCGGAAGGCTGAAGTGCCCAAAACCTTTTCCGACGTGTCATGAACGAGGTGGCTTAGTATCTATTCTACTAGGGCTCTTTTACCCAGGATCCCTTTCGGTAGAGGGATATCCTTCTTATATCGGTCTCTCATGTTGTATTGTTCGACTTGGATTTCATCACCTTGCGAAGGATACAGCCTGTTGAGGTCTCCAGCTCTTAGTTAGGAGTTTGCTTGGCGTCTCATCTTTGTAGAGGGTCATTTTTTCTTTGTAGGGACTGCTTGTTGGCATTCTGGCCATTTTGTTGATCAGCTCGCTTATTGAGACACCGGTCTCAGTATAGATTTTAGAGCTTGCTTTTTTGGCCTGTGAGCCTTGCTTTTTCTAGCTCCTCTTTTGCACACTCGGCTGCATTAGAGTTTTTGAGTTCTTTGTTTACGGTACTGCCCCCAATTTTCATTTTCCTGTCATCATGTCAGATCAACCACGAAGATCACGAAGACAACAGGGCCTAAGCCCTCCACCACCGCCACCGCCACGGACTTCTGGTCCGCCTGCATCACGCATTCCTGCTCCTCCTGGCCGCGGTGCTGGTCGAGGCAACATCCCACCGCCGATATGTACAACATCTTCAGTTACGCCCGTAACTGCCACACACAGCACAATCTCAGAATCTATTCCAGCTTCTGCAACCACTAGCATGTCTGAGACTTCCACTGTCACCTCACCCACTGTCTTTCCAGATTTATCTGTAACAGTGGACACAGTTACAACAGCTGAACCTAGCATGACCCAGAGTACTAGACCAGAGGTCATCCTTCTACCGGATGCCGACACTTCTCGTCCATCAGACACTTTTCACGATGATATGGACGGATCTACTGGCACCACAGAAGGGTCCGACCAGGATATACCTGGCCTAATTTCAGTCCCAGGCGGATACGTTGAGATCGTTGAAGATACTCGTCTACCTGAAACACCTTTTGAACCTGATTATGGCTTTATTACTTCCCAGACGGAACTTCCGCCTGTTATTACTACGTCACCCAGTGTTCATCCTCAGGAGACAAGTTCTTCTAGCAACGTACCTCGCACTTTTCATCTACCCAACATCCCACCGGGACACGAAATCATGGCTTCCATCCAGTCTAGTATGGTTAGCATAGAGAACTCTCCGTTAGCATCGGCACAATTTAGACGCAACACAGAGCAAATGCTTTCGACAACGTCTAGATACCCCCCTGTTTCTCGTCCTTCTGACCATAGGGATCCCAACGTCCCGTCTAGCACAGAATTTCATCACTCCTTTGCAGACGGCTCAGGACCTTCGGACTTTACTACACCTAGGTTCCTACCGGATCCCCAAAATCTTTTTCAGGATATGAACTCGGACCCAGTTCTCGTTGGTCCTCCTATCATTGAACATGTTATGGACGACGCCGATACCCCTGGGCTAAATTCCCCACATTTGCTGTCATCACCAATGTTTGGTGCACATTCTATGAGGGATAACCCAGTTTTTTCTCCATCCTCACCTGTCCAATACGGACGACCTCCTCCGCTAATCGGTACTTTTGGCGCCGTTGGCCAATCAATGCTATCATATTTGGCTAGCGGCGGAAGAACACCTAGTCATACTGCTGGATCTTCCGTTTCAACCGGAGGATCACCTTCAGCCACCATTTATACTATTTCAGGAGGTGGACAACCGACTGCAATGGTCCCTAACTCCAACATACAAACCCTCCCTGGTGGGCCATCAACCCAACCAGCTGGGGGACAACCTTTTGTTGGGAACCCCATTGTTAGTCAACAACCTCCCACTGGTGGGCCATCAACCCAACCAGTCGGAGGACAACCTTTTGCTGGGAACCCAGTTCCCAGTCTACAGCCTCCTCACATAGGGCCATCCAACCTAACTGCTGGTGGACAACCTATTGGCTCGCTCCAACAAGTTTCCCAACCAGCAGTGTCTGCTCAGTTCGGTATGTACAATCCACCTGGCAGTGGGCAACCTTATTCCGGTGTTCCAACCGGACCTTACTCTCAACCACCCCTGTCAGGTATGCTTCCTTCTTGGGATCATCAAATCCCACAGAGTGGGGGGTACTCACTTTTCGGAAACTGGAACCAAGCTGGGGGGCAATCTCAGATTTCCCCCAACTTGAATTCTGGCTTCCCTTACCCTTCGGCTGCCACAACTCCTTGGAACCCGTCACTTCAATTTCCACTCGTTCCTCAGGCAGGAACGAGCCTTCCATGGACACCACCATCGCAGCCACCCCCCAACCCTGCTATGGGAAATCCTCCACTTACACAGTATGGTGGAAACATCCCTGGAACACAACAATTCCAAGGAACTTTTCCCCAACAAGGAATAGCAACCATTCCTGGGTTTCAACAGCCTCAGGGTACTATACCCACTCAGCAGAACACTTACCAACCAGTTGCTTACAATCAACCGGTTAACCAGATGGCTTACTATCCGCAGAACTTCCAGCAGTACCCCGCGGGAAATACATATGGGTATAACACACAGCAGCATGCTATCCAGGGCCCTCCAGGGTTCTCTGCACCACATGGTTATTACTCATTCCCGCAGACCAACCGTCAACTTCCCTTTTTGGCCACACTTGATCTACCTGATTTGTCGAGGCTTATCAATGATCCTATATGGCATGAACCTCACTGGCCTCCTATCCCAGCCAAACTACCATCGGACATTCCCAAGTTCGATGCTAAGCCCGGGGAAGACCCCAAGAACCACGTGATGACCTTCCATCTTTGGTGTTCATCAAACTCCTTGATGGATGATTCCATCCGACTTCGGCTCTTCCAACGTACGCTTACCGGAACGGCAGCAAAATGGTACATCGACCTGCCACAGCACTCTTTTCGTGATTTCAACACTTTGGCTATGCAGTTTTTGACACATTTCCAGCTTCCCATCCGGTATGAGACTGGAACAGAACTGCTAACTTCACTGCGTCAAACCACTTCCACACACATTTCGGATCACATCCACGAGTGGCGAAGACGCCGTAGGCTAATCAAGGCACCTATTCCAGATCAGCTACTTGCTGATTGGTTTACAAAATCCTTTTTTCCTCCCATAGCCAGAGATATTGCTATGCGCGGACCTGTTACGGAAGAACAAGCCATCTCGGCAGCACAATACATGGATTTAGTATATACTCAATCCGGTACTTTACATGAACTTCTTCCACATGCTTCCCGCATTCACACTGATCCTACAAAGCCTACTACTGAACCACCCATTGATGGTATCGTTGGTTCAGTTAAGGCTCATCCTGCTACCAACTCGACGGGGCAACAAGCTCCTGCTTCCCCCGCTTTTACCCAGGCCGCTTCAAAAGCTTCCACTTCTCCTGCTGTTTCCTCCGAAGTGAATGCAGTCCAATCTACATCACAACCATCCGGAGGAAAGAAGAAAAACAATCGTGGTAAACCCAAGAAGAACCAGCAGGAGAACCCCAAACCACAAACTACCCAGAATGACCAAAAACCACGTCGGAAAGCTAAGTTTCCCTGCTTGATTTGTCAAGATGATCATTATACGCGTGACTGTCCCTACAAGGACGAGGTCCATAAGTTCGTTAAAGGATCCTCTCGACCGGCAGTGCTAACCGACCCTTTCCCCCAACAGCAACAGCAAATGGTTGCCCAAGAATCCCCACAAGGGGGAAACCCGACCAATCCGTCCCGTGGAGAGACGTCCACAAACCGCGAGATCCTAATGACAAGTAATGAGGAGATTAATATCACCACTCGTTCAAAGACGTATGACAATCCTCCAAGTTCAACCAAACAATCGGAGACAGCCAAAGGCAAGTCTCCTGTTGAAGATCCGATTCCTATTCCCCCCCCTAATGGTCATCTCCATATCGAGAGACCACTTATGGATACAGTGCTACGCCCACCCAAGGGCACCATACGAAAGGCGACATTCAATCCGAATGCACGAGCTGCCCAAAACTACAACATTGTTGAAGATTTGGCTCAAGCACCTTGCGCTATGTCAACTCTCGAGGTTCTCCAACACTGCCCCACGCAGCGTAGAACCCTACTTTCAGCACTGGGGGCACTGGACCCAGATACTTCAAACTCCATCATGTTTAACTTGGAGCACGCTAAACCTAGGCTTTCTCACCAGTTAGCCTTCCAGGTGCATACGAAAATCCGTGGAAATGTTATCCACCGCACAGTGTTAGATGAGGGTGCTTCCACGTCGATTATGTCTTTGAACTGCTGGAGAGCCCTCGGCTCGCCTGAGGTCACAACTTCTCCCACTACTCTTAGAGCGTTTGATGGACATGGTTTTCAACCATACGGACTCATCCCCTCAATCGGTGTTGAACTGGGGGGCAAAACAGTATCCGTACACATCGAAGTCGTAGATGCACCTTTGGACTACAACCTCCTACTTGGTCGGAACTGGTTCTATGCCATGACTGCCATAGCATCTACAGTCTTCCGGATTGTACAATTTCCTCATGAAGGGAAAATTGTCACTATTGATCAATTGGATTACTGTATCCCAGACTCCCATCCGAACTCCGCCAATACCGTTCCGTTATTGGATCAACCACGGTACCGGTTCCAAGACATAGGTGTTGGTCTCATGAAGGATTCATCCCTCATTGGAGTTTTTCCAGAGCTGGGAACCCATCTTCAACCAGTCAACATGATTTCGTCGCATGTCACCCCGTCCGATGATTCATGGGTGATCCCGAGTCCTACTCAGATCCAAGACTATGGTAATTCCATGCCTTTGAACAAAAACCTTGCAGCTTATGACGCGATCCAATCAGGCACAGATTGGGTCGACTGTTCTACTGATCGCACAGTGGCACAGCTCTCGACTGAAACTCATACACGCCCACCATTGTTTGATCCTCTCAACTTGATTTTTCCCACCGACGAATCAATCATAGAGGTTATGTGCGGTAATGAGCCCCCATGGGGAGATTTTCATCATCGATCTTCATTCCCCACCATTCAGTCACTTGACCCTGATACCAAATCCAGTGCTTCAATTGGGATGGTTCAAACCAAGTTCCCCACTTCCCTCGACGAAGTATTTTCTGAAGGCAACTTGGCCAATCTTATGGCAACCACTCCCGTTGATATTTCAGTAAAGCCTGGTATCGTGGAAAATGTACACATTGGCAAAACATGTACTCCTCTCGAGACGGAGTTCTATAATGCCTACTTTAAAACTTTCCGCGATGTTTTCGCTTGGAGTTATGAAGAGATGCCAGGAATCGACCCATTGATTGTAGTCCACGAAATTCCAACTTTCCCTGGCGCCCGACCTGTTCGGCAAAAGCTTCGACCCGTTCATCCTCGTAAGGCAGCCGCCATTAAAGCAGAAGTTGAAAAACTTTTGCGTGCTGGTTTTATCTATCCTGTCCCATTGACAGAGTGGGTGTCCAACATCGTTCCCGTAGCCAAGAAACAGGGAACGATTAGAGTCTGTGTTGATTACCGTGATTTGAACAAGGCTTGTCCCAAGGACAACTACCCAACTCCGTTTATCGACCAGATCATCGATAACTGTGCCGGAAGTGTTATCTTTTCATTTATGGATGGCTTTTCTGGCTATAATCAGATCGATATCCTCCCAGCCGACCAGCACAAAACAGCCTTTATCTGCCCTTGGGGGATCTTTGCATATCGAAAGTTACCTTTTGGCCTCAAAAATGCCGGGGCAACTTTCCAATGGGTGATGTCCTACGCATTTCATGACATCAAACATATCGTAGAGCCATATCTTGATGACCTTCCCGCTCATTCTCGAACTCGGGAAGAACATCCAGACCACTTAACTGCCATTTTCGAAAGGTGCAGGCGCTACAATATACGTTTGAACCCGCATAAGTGCGTCTTCTGTGTAGAAGCCGGAAAACTATTGGGCTTCATAGTCTCCAAAAATGGGATACGTCTAGATCCCGCAAAGGTAGCAGCTATCATAGCCCTGCCTTCACCTACCAATATTCCAGAACTTCAATGTTTGCAAGGGCATGCAAACTTTCTACGCCGTTTTATCTGTAATCTGTCCGAGATAACAAAAGGCTACATGCGGCTTCTCAAGAAGAATGTTCCCTTCATATGGGATGATGAAGACCAACGCTCCTTTGATAATTTAAAGGCGGCCTTAACCAAAGATCCTGTGATTCAACCCCCCAATTACACACAGGACTACATTCTTTATCTCGCAGCCTCGATTTCCACCATTGGTATGGTGTTAGTCCAGGAAGACCACAACGGCATAGAACATGTGGTGTACTACCTCAGCAAGAGTCTTCTCGACTCTGAAACTCGCTACTCACATGTTGAAAAGCTGGCTCTGGCAATAGTGTTTGCTGTCCAGAGATTCCGTCACTACATCTTACTCCGCCGGACCACCGTCATCGCTGATTTCAATCCGATGTACTATATCCTCACACGACAAGTGCTTGGGGGCAAGTACTCCCGTTGGATTGTCATCCTTCAAGAGTTTGACTTGGAATTTGTCAAAGCCAAGTCTAAGAAATCTCTGGTCTTCGCTGAGTTAATTTGTCACTTGCCCCGTGCTACTGAACAATCCGAGCCCATTGATTCTCTTCCCGACGAATCATTGTTCCTCATTAGCATGTCCGATCCGTGGTATGGGGATATTCTCTTATATCTCCAAACCCAACGCTTCCGTCCCGACCTCAACCGCGATGAACGACGACGTATCAGACATCACGCAAAATACTACCTTATAGTGAACGATACTTTGTATCGGCGTGGTGTCGACACTGTCCTTCGACGCTGTTTGACCTTAGATGAGGCAGAACGCGTTCTCAATGACTGCCACGCTGGAGCATGTGGTGGTCATCTCTCTGGGATGGCTACGGCCCAGAAAATACTGTGAGCGGGATACTTCTGGCCCTCGATTTTCAAAGACTGCATTGAAACAGTCAAGAAGTGTCCGCCATGTCAATTCTTTCATAGCAAAGCACGCTCGCATCCTGCTCCACTCCATCCTGTCATTGCCGTCGGCCCCTTCTCCAAATGGGGCATTGATTTTATGCACTGTAAGCCCACTTCAGCCGGGGGGCATAGCTATGTCATAGTAGCTGTGGACTATTTTACAAAATGGGCTGAAGCGATGCCTACGTATGCTGAAGACGGCAAAACAGCAGCGCAGTTCATATTCAATCATATCATAGCTAGATTCGGTGTCCCACAGTCTATTGTGACCGACCATGGTTCCCATTTTAGGAATCATATGATCGAAGAACTAAGTGCCAAACTGGGTTTTCGCCATGAAAACTTAACCCCGTATTACCCACAAGCTAATGGCCAAGTTGAAGCCATCAATAAGGTCCTGAAACGAATGATTCAGCGCATTGTGGGTACCCAAAAATCCAATTGGCACTCAGCTCTGTTCTCAGCACTGTGGGCATACCGAACCTCAGTGAAAAGTGCTACTGGGTTTACACCATTTCAGTTGGTGTACGGCCTGGAAGCCCTTCTCCCGATTGAATGTGAAATCCCATCACTCAAGATAGCCATAGAGCTACTTCCACACACTACTTCCGAAGAAGAACGGTTTCTATACCTAGCTAAGCTAGATGAAACCCGCCGCGACGCCGCTTTGGCTAATGAAGCTCACAAAAAACGCGTCAAAGCTCAATACGACAAATCCGTTCAACCTCGGATCTTCAATGAGGGTGACCTCGTACTTACATATGATCAGATGCATGATAAACTTGGAAAAGGTAAGCTTGAATCTATGTGGTACGGCCCCTTCATCATAAAACGTGTCTTAGAAAAAGGAGCCTATGAACTAGTCGACTGTGATGGTACGCCATTGGCACGGCCCCGCAACGGGCTATACCTCAAGCGTTTCTACGCGTGAGGTTACCCCGTGCGGGTTACTTCTTGTAAATAATGTACTTAGTTTGCTTTTTGTTTTATTTTTAGTGTGCGCGTGGATCTTATGTATCTACTCTTACTTTGACTCGTGCTTTTATGCGCAGATGTCTACCTACTTTGGATTCGCCGACGGTGCAAGCCGACATACCCAGAATCTCGCTTCCGCAGCGTGGGTGATCTATTCCCCCACTGGCGAGTTGTTTTCTTCAGGAGCTATTTGTTTAGGTCCCGCAACCAATAATATCGCAGAGTACCATGCAGTCATTGGTCTCTTGACAGAGGTTGCTTCACTCGAGATTGACTCCTTATCGGTCTTTTTAGACTCCCAACTCGTGGTTTCTCATCTAAACCGTGTTTACACAGTTCGCGATCCTACATTACTTCGTTTATTTCGAAGAGTACGTCTCTTGGAACGATCATTTGATTTTATCACATATCAACACATACCGAGAGAATTCAATTGTATTGCCGATTCATTGGCTAATTACATCTTGGACTGGCATCTTGCCCATACATAAACACATCATAAAAAATGAAAATGCACAAATCATTGTAAATATTTAGATCATAAATAGGTCCATATCACTGTATATAAAAGTGTTTTTTCCAAAAATACATAAAGTTTGTGTCAAAGACAAAATTGGGGATCAAATCCCATATACAAAAAATTGGCCCTCAAAGCCTACATATCGTGTACATGCCGCAAAAAGATCTAAAGACCACCTATGGAGATCTAGGAGACCTATCATGTCCCTCATCGGACTCCTCCTGCTGACGGTGGTAACACATCACAGCTCGAACCACCTTGCGAAGAAGTCGACTAATACGTCCAGGTACACCCACAGTATGTCTCTGGAGGTGGTAGGGGACATCATCCATCCACATAGCGGGGATACCATGAGTCAATCCCTGCAGGTTCCTCTCAATGTCCCGGACACCTCCTGCCTCGTCTTCATCTTCTTCTTCGACAGGTTCAGCTTGGCGGTCTACACCGCCACGACGTAGTGGAGAGTATCCAGCTGGCCTCTGTGGTCCACGATCTGCAACATGCATACGAATATACGTTAGAAGTCTTTTACACATTCTAAAAAAGTACTAAAAATTAAATATTTAAAAGCAAAAAATACATATCCATGAAGGTCATACCAGAGTTGTCCCAGTCATCATCTTCTGGCAAAGCCAAGTCAATATCCTCACGGAAATCTACCCCTGAATAGGGATAGTCGTCGATCATGACTATCTGCTCCTCTAGCCAAGAGAAAAAGTCCTCTCCAAAAGCTAGCCGCTGAGGTCCTCCAAGGCGCCCGGCGTAGTCGCTCCATCGAGCCATCCATGGCTCAGTAGGTGGACGAGGATGCATAGATATCTGTGGCCGCAGTAATGGCACCCTTGCCAGGAAGAAAGTGACCAAGATACTCCCGTAGCCAAACTGGGTATTTTTCCCAGTTCTACATTTGTGCACCTATTCCTTCATGTGGGACAACACTGCATCACACCAGTTGAAGACTGTTCCTCCCATGCACTCTGCTGCGAGATTTACCTGCGTGCGGGTTGCCTGATGTGGACTCACGCTTCCTGCTGCACGTGTAATAGTGAATAGCAAAGTTTTGAAAGGAAGATTTGTGACCTCTTTTATGGCCACTTTCCCACTCTTCTTACTCGAACCCGCCTGACAATATCGAGCAATCAAATCATCCGTGCTTGAGTCTGAAGCACTGTACCCGGTAAGATTCGGCCGGGCCCCTCTTTTCGAGAGGCCCGTGAGAAAGTAGATGTCTTCAAGTTGGATTTCAAGCACGTGCTCTCCCACTCGGAAAGCTTCGATATCAGGGTCCCACAATTGAATAAGGTGAGTAAGGAGCTTAGGTTGTTGGCGGATCCCTTTAGTCTTGAAAAACTTTAGCAAACCGCATTCTCGCAATGCGGTCACGGTTGGTAAGTCATTTTCGGCCCTAAAATCGTCCGTTTCATGCTCCCTCTCTTTCCAACTCACCATTTTGCTTCAAATAAGTTGCAAACTCCTACAAAAAGGCAAACAAAGTAATTAGTGGCTATTTAACAACTTGCTTCTAGCAAAAATTTAAGGAAAAATTGATTTTTTGAACTCAATTTTCGCACGTGCCGCGCCTGGAGGGCACCCTGCCGCGCGGCAGTCCACAGTGCCGCGCCTCATTTTGAGGTTACAGCGCGGCAGTCCACAGTGCCGCGCCTCATTTTGAGGTTCAACAGTGCCGCGTTCCTCGATAGGGTCCCCGCGCGGCAGTACGGCAGGCGATTTTTGCCCAAAAGGGCTTCCCAAAAAATTAATTTTCCCCTGGTGAAAGTAAAAATTTCTTGCATGAAATGAAAGAGGGGTTCAAGCACTCTTACCTGGCACAGACGGCGGTCGAAATGGTGTCCCAGAACTCTCGGTATCGATCCTTGAAATTCTGCTCCAAAATGGGTAAAAATGTCTCCTTTGGGTAAAAATCACAAATGAATAGTAATTTCTATTTTTACCATGCTTTATATAGCATTTTTTCACATTTTTTAATTAATTGATTACTATTTCAAATTAATAAACCCTTATTCATATTACTAATGCCCGATTTTTGAGCATTTATTGACAGGATCTGCGGTCAAAATGGGATGCATTCATACTGGTATTTGTTCGTAGTTTGACCTTCATATTGAGCCCACTTTATCTTTTTCGTGCTCTGGATTTAAAACTTGAAAAAGATTCCAAGCGCTTTCACACCTGTGTCGTGCTTGTCAAACGCAAGTAAACGGTGTCGAGTACGGTCGGCTTTACTCATGCTCGTTAAACGATGAGGAAAGTATTATCCTGGTTGTATTTTATTCTTTTTTCGGACCAGAATAATTTAAAATTTACGAAAAAGACCATAGGAGTCCATAGTTAAGCTCTTTTCAGACTCCTTAAAATTGAAAAGATTGCCAAGTGATCTTGACGCTTTCACACTTGTAAAAGTATTTGAAAGGTCATCTATTCGGTGATAGGTTACCCCTTTTTCGGCCCGTCTAGACTATTTACGAGAAAGGTATACCTCAGTCAATCTCGGCTGGGAGAGTTCTCTCGGGAATTGTTTTACACTTTTTCGGGACCGAGGGACTAAATTTTACGAAAAAGTACATTATGGAGCTTCCTTTAAGTTTTTTAGGCTCTCTAAATATGAAAAACTGCCGAGTTTTCCTTCCTTGGACTCGTTAAAATATTAACATCGAAGGACCCACTTTTGGGACGAACCCCTCCTTTCTCAGGTTCGTAAAACATGTGAGATTGGACTCATCCGCGAGATGAGCTACACCGAGCATCTGTTATCCTCTTCAAGCTCGTAAAACAAGAAAGAGGTACTCGTCCATCATGTCGGGGAAATATGGGGGAACAAGTCAAGTTTATCTATGGCAGCTTGTCAGTCATTACCTTTGAACATGGCATGTGTCCATCTCTTGTCTATATTTGGGTATCCGTCTTTCATTGAGTCATAGTCATCATCATGGGTCGTCTCCTTGGCCACGAGTCCACTCATCCGGTGTCTATCCTCTATTCATCAATAATCCCTGCTGCCAAGTCTTGTTACATGCCGTTATATGTTCAAAGGGTTGCATTGTATCGAGTCATTCATTGTGTCAGGCCTCCGCTGTGTCAGTACATATTCCATTACTTCATCATCCTATCATATGTGCTGATTTCGTGTCGATGATGTGGGAATCATCATGGCCCACCTTCGACGAGTCTATTCCTGTCGACACCAAATCACTATCCAGGAATTGGACTTAGAAATCAACCATTAGTACCTTGGTACCTGCATGCCTCAATGGCAGGTTTCCTCGTGTTTGACAGTAGGTTCACATCATTGACCTCTGATCAAGCAATCTCTCGGATGCTCGACATCAACTCATTTATTCGCATTTCGTTGAGATGTACTATTGATACCTTGGGAATCATTGTCATTATTGGTGATCTCCCTCGCATTTGTTAACGGTCCACATCATTGACCGGTAATCAAATGGTTTCTTCCATGTTCGACTTCAACATCTTGTAATCACATGGTTAGATTCGTATCTTTATGCGATCGGGTAGAAGACCCTGGGTGCATCACTGTATCTTGACTGCGTCCAGGCTGCGATGGAGATGTCTCTTGTATTGTCACACAGATCCACTTATTGTATTGGTCGTGGCTGTGTCGTTACTGTCTCATGGATCTACGATTGTTCATAGTAGCCATGATCTGTCCACAGTTTACATTATCTCAGGACTCATGGATCTGCAATGTATTGGTCGGCAGCCATGCTTTGAGTCATTTGTTTCCGAGCATGGGAATGCCCGCCTCGGTGGTATATCTAACACTTTGTTTCTATTTCAGCTCCGTGTCGCTCTCCTCGATGCTATCTCTGCACATTTTATTCGTAAAGTCTTTCGGCCATCAGTCCCTTCTGACCTCACACTTTAGGGGGCATCTGTTATACCTCTATATTTCACGGTGTCGCATCCCCATCACAAAACAAGTTGACGACACTTTCCCTACTGTTTTGAATCATCTAGAAGAGACAGATGATGAGTCAACCTTGAAGGTAAACCCACCCTGGCAAGTTTTGACCCACCATGGACTTTATTTTTACACACTACCGCGCCTTGCCAGCTTGACAAAACGCGGCACAGTGCCGCGCCCTGTAGCAGTTGCAAAGCGCGGCACCCTTTTAATAGTTTTTTGCCCTTGGCTTGTGGGATCTTGGATTTTCGAAGATGATGGAAGATTGGGTTCCTTGATTCGATCCCAACTCACCTCCTTCGATTAGAAACCCTGATCCACTTATCCCTCTTTAGATCCATTCATCTCTCTTGTTGGTTAACCTCACCATTCACTATAAAAGAGAGGCATGCCATTGGGAAGGGGGAGGACTCTTGAGAGTACCAAACTTATGGTCTTGCAGCATTGTGGAGATAGCTAAGAGGAGAAGACACTTGGAGTTGGAGGATTGGCTTGGGCATCAAGCACCCTTTGTAAGTAATCTTCAAGTTGTAATGGAATAACTTGTCTTGTTCCCCCAAATCATTTGTGTTAATATTGTTTTAATGATATGATTTGTATCTCTCATAGATTTAGATCCTAACTCATGTTTTCAGATTGCTAGAGAATAGTACATGCTTGTGTTTTGGTTCCATTGTTAACAGGTTTACTTGTGAAGACTTGGAGCTTGGAGCAAATATCAAAGACAAGCGTTTGGATACAAGGTTAGTTAAACTCCTCCTATTCCCTTCAGCATTTTAATTCTGAGATGTTTGTTAGATCTAGGGATTCAAGGTTGCATTTGTTTTGTCTGTTCTTAGCCTAGAGTTAGTTAAAGTCTACTTTAGTCTAAGGGAATTTTGACTTATCCGTAGGGCAGAATTCCACATAACAACATCTTAACAAAGCAAGCATGGTAGAAGATGGGGAGTCCCCCATTGAGCTGGTCTCTTGTGCACCTCCAGTTGACTAACCATGCGAAGGTAACACCCATTTGGTGGGTTTCGTAGCTCACAATCGATATTGAGGGCATGAAGACTTATGCTGACTTCAATGTCATTGAAGTGGTTGAGGGAGGAGGCTCTTATCCAATGCTCTTGGGGATTGGATGGGCTAACGATAATGGAGCTGTAATCAACTTCAAGAAGCGCATGATGACCTTTGAGAATCGTGATTTCAGAGTCATAGCCCCGTTGGATTCGGCTGAAGGACGCTGATACATGGAGCCTGTAAAAGATGATGATCTCGCTGGATGGGACCATGAATTCAATATTTTTGAGGATTATATTCATTCTACTGCCTACGGTGAGTTGGAGTGGCATAGCGAGAGCTCTGCGTTTTCTGACTCTGATGATGCCTTGGAACATTGGCATAACCGATTGCATGAAGTACCATTCTAGAAATGTGGCTTAGTTATGCAATCCTTATGTCGTGTTGCGACAGAAACGATCATATTTCCTGTCTATGAGGGGTTTCCTAGTCTAACCACCTTTTTAACAGAATTTGAAGATTGCGTCTCAGAACCACAACGATTGCTGGCATTGGAGGAAGCACTGAAGGCTGCTCCAGCACACTGGTGGGCCACACATAAGAAATTAATTAATGGTTGGTCACAGTGTCGAAGGTTGATGATGGTTCGGTTTGGCGATACTGAGGTTTATCACACTGGCAAGTATGATGGTCAGGATAATCCCAGTGATCATTTGATGGAATGCCAACGATTATGGGTAGCGCGACCCAGAGATGAGTGGGTCCATGCTTTTATCCATACTTTGGATGAGATGCCGCGCTCATGGTACACTGTAGCCGAGTTGCGCCAAGACATTACAACATGGGGGGAGTTGACGGTTTGTTTCACTCATACGTTCACTTTTGCGGATGCCAACCTTGATGTCCATAACGCCCTACAGCTCATCCACGACGTGGTACTTCAGGTTGTTCCGGCGGCCTACCCTGTCGACCCACACACATATTGTCAGATGCAGTCTCTCATGGAGTGCTTCAACATCAGTGGTGGGCTAGAGGATGATGATGATCCCCATAATGTTAACATTCCTGAATCTGAAGGAAGTTGCGATGTGGTCCCACCTGATGCACCAAGTAATCCATTCAATCAACCATTGCAGCTTCGCAAGATGAATATCGACACCGAGGCTACTCCCAAGTTTGCTAATGTTGGGGATTATTGGGACGATGAGATGATGAGTAAGGTTACTGAGTTACTTCATGAGTTTCAAGATGTGTTTCCCATGAAGTTTTTCGAAATGAAGGGAATCCTGGGTGATTTAGGAGAGATGAAGATTCCATTAAAACCAGATGCTAAGCCAGTCCGACAGCGACCTTATTGGCTGAATCCGTGACATAAAGAAAAGGTCAAGGTGGAACTCGATCGCATGTTGGATGTTGGTATTATTGAACCTATGGAAGAGTCCGAATGGATCAGTCCTATGGTGGTGCAGGACAAGAAAACAGGTGAAGTGCGCATTTGTGTCGACTTGCGGAAGTTGAATGATGCCTGCTTGCATGACCCTTTTCTAACCCCGTTTACTGATGAAGTACTTGAAGGAGTGGGTGGCCAGGAGATGTACTCATTCACTGATGGATTCTCTGGCTACCATCAGATTCGCATTGCCAAGGAAGATCACCATAAGACAACTTTCGTTACTGAATGGGATTGCTTTCAGTACATGGTAATGTCGTTTGGTTTGAAGAATGCACCTGCGATATTCTCTCGGGTCGTTGTTGCCACATTCAAAGATTTTATTCAGAAGTTTTTGCAGGTATATATGGATGATTGGACCGTTTACGGGTTGATTCATGATCATCTGGCCAATCTGTGGTTAATGCTTGAGTGATGCCGATAGCATCAGATATCGCTGAACTTGAAGAAATGTATTTTATGTGCACCGTTTGGGATATTGCTGGGTCATATCGTGTGTAAACAGGGATTGCTGGTTGATCCAACCAAAATTGCGCTCATTTTGGGGTTGCAACCGCCAACCATCGTTAAGCAGTTGCGCGCGACTTTGGGTCATACGGGATATTATCGCAAGTTTATCAGGGGTTATGCTGCGATTAATGCCCCTATGGAAAAGTTGTTGAAGAAGGATGTGGCATTCTAGTGGAGCCCGAAATGTCAGGATAACTTCGAAATGCTCAAGGCGAAGATGGTGTCGACACCAATCTTGGTCTTTCCGGATTGGAGTAAGGAATTCCATGTCCATGTTGATGCTTCATTGATTGCATTCGGTGTTGTGTTGGCTCAACCTGGAGAAGGTGACCTTGATCATCCTATTGCTTTTTCCAGTCGAAAGCTGTCCTCTATAGAACACAATTACACTACCATAGAACGAGAAGGTCTGGCCATGGTTTACACGCTGCAGAAATTCAAGCATTATTTGTTGGGTGGCCACTTTAAAATGTTCACTGATCATTCTGCATTGAAATACTTGGTCAATAAGCCTGTGTTGGGGGGGAAGATCTACCATTGGCTACTTTTGTTTCAGGAGTTTGATTTTGAAGTTATTGTGAAATTGAGGCGGATGAATGCTGGACCAGATCATTTATCATGGATTGACACAGGGGAGGAACCGACTAATATCGAAGACGGGTTTCCGGATGCCCAACTATTTAAAGTTGCCACCGCTGATCAATATTTTGATGACATCCTTCAGTTTCTGGTGACTAGCACTGCGCCCGATGACTTTACCACTACTTAGAAGAAGCAGTTGGTTGTCAAGGCTGTTGAATTTCAGCTAATTGTGGGAGAGTTGTATAAATTGGGCGTTGATGAGATATTGCACATATGTGTCTTGCCGCATGAGCAAGCGCAGATATTGGTTGAGGCACATGGTGGAATAGCGGGAGGACACTATGGTGGTCGGGTGACTGCCCGGAAGGTACTGTGTGCAGGGATTTGGTGGCCCACATTACATAATGACGCGACAGACTATGTGCGGTCTTGCAATGTTTGTCTGTGAACTGGTAAGCCATCCAGACGCGAGGAGATGCCGTTGCTACCTCAAGTGACATTGAAACCATTCAAAAAATGGGCTATGGATTTTGTCGGGCCGATCACTCCACCAGGGAAACGCATAGGTGCGCGGTATATTGTCACGGCGATAGAGTATTGACCCGGTGGGCCAAGGTGGCACCCATAGTTGATTGCTCTGCCGCAACTGCTGCTCGATTTTTGTTTGATCACATTATCACTCGCTTCGGCTGCCCCAAGATATTGCTGAGTGATCAAGGAAGCCACTTTATTAATCGCACCATTAGCGCATTGACGGAGGAGTTGCAGTTACAGCATAAGAAGAGTACACCCTATCACCCACAGGCGAATGGAACGGTGGAGGCGTTTAACAAGGTATTGGAGCATGCGTTGACAAAGGTGTGCAATGCGAACCACGATGACTGGGATCTAAAAATCTCAGCAGTGTTGTGGGCCTATCACACCACATGTAAAAGGTTGACTGGTCAGACACCTTTTAAGCTGGTATATGGTAAGGAAGCAATTATCTAGAGTACATTGTTCCGAGTCTACAAATTGCGGCTATTACGGGCATGGATGATGTCGCAGCATTAGATGAACGTCTAGCACAATTGGTGCAGCTGCAAGAGGATCAATTTATTATTGGCTTTCACCAAGGGGTGGAAAAGGCTCTCCAGAAGGCATGGCATGATCGCCACATCAAAAGTAAATAGTTTCAACAAGGCGACTTGGTGTTATTATATGACAGCAAGTTTATGAAACATCCAGGAAAATTGCAGATGCATTGGCTGGGTCCATATCGCATCAATAGTATTACTTCAGGTAGAGCGGTTCAATTGTAGCAGTTGGATGGGGCGATGCTCCCCAAGCTGGTAAATGGTCATAGGTTGAAGCCCTATCAATTGGACTTGTAGCAGTGCGATGTCTGAGTCGCATCGGGAAAAAAAAAATGTGTGTGTTGCAGGTTGCTTGATGGCCGATGGCGCACCAATAGAAGAAGGAATGCAGAAGTAGGGAGGCTTGTGCCGCAAGTTTGGAGCAGTCGGAGACTCATGGCAGTGTTGCGACCAAGATCGACGGTGGATTTTGTTGAGCTAATGAAGGATTTTGTGATGATTACGGAGGATTTGGGGGGTATGAGGCAGTGTTGTGACTACTGTTGTGCTAACATCTTGCGACCACTGCCCATCATCCCACACATGATTGTGCCTGACAGATTCGGATGGGTTACCACATGACGACGACATGTTTTGCACATGGAATGTTGGGCCAGTACAATCAACAAGATATGAGGAGATTGTTCACACGTCGGCACATGGGATCTTCGATGGAAGCATGGTCGCCCTCCGCTGTGTCATTCGGTGGGTTCACACACGCAGATGCGAGGTAGTGGGGCATCATTCCCACCGTCGTGACCCAGGAATGGTCTGGCTATAAGTAGCCAAGGCAGCTGGTAGTTTGCTACAAAGAAGTCATTCTGACATAGAGTGGTTATGCTATTTGATCAGTTTGCGAGTTGAGTTGTGAGGAATTCCAAGGATGCTGTGGAAATGCTTCACTTCATTTCCTGTTGCAGCACCCAAGAGGCCCTACGAGCCTGAACGACGAGTGTCCCTGAGTGCCTTGATACGGTGGGTACACTTACACTATGTTATGCCAGAGCCGAGGGCCGGTCCAGCATGGTTAAGTACGCAGTAGTCATTCGAAGGATTGTGCTCTTCTTGACCCCTGAGATGGTTGGGGCGGTAGCTCCCCACCCATAGTAGGAGCTGTTTGCCGGTGTGAAATAGATGTGCCAGAGTCATCTACTGACTTCGCACTTTGGTACTGTTATTCCTCTTTTCCTTCCCGTCTGTACCATTCACAGAGACTCGAGGATGATTTTGAGATGTACATGACAACAAGTCAGGGGATGCCCACTTTCGGGTAAGACTAATAGAACAGCGAGACGATGATCAGTGTAGCCGAAGGAGCAGGACCACACCACGTGTTCCAGACAGCAAGAACAGTTGATGTGTACTATGTCCAGCAGTTGACGTGTCTCGAGGGAGAGCCACAAGATTGTGTTAAGGGCCTGTTGGCAGGAGGTTCGATGAGGAAACGTCGCAGTACTGTCAACGCTGTGACACATCGGATGAGGGCACGAAAAAAGTATTTTGTGTTAAAGTATACCGCAGTTGGCGGGTTTTGGGTCACTTGGACCATATGTTATGTAATTTTGAGTCAATTGTACCGTGGTATGTGGGTTTTTGGGTCATTTGAACCGAGTCAGTTAGATATTGGGTCATTTGTCCATGGTGTCGGTTAGGAAGTCATTTGTAAGTGGACAAACATTGTATAGGTAGAGGCCTATAAATAAATGAGAGTCGTAAGTCTTAGAGACAAGAATAGTGGGTGAGAGATAAGGATATATATGCGTACGAAGATCTATTTTTTGCTTCTGGTATATGACTGCGACAATAATATAATGATGATGTTTTGGTACAATCTTTGTGCAATGTTGCGATATATGAATGTTGTTATATTTTCTTGATGCAATGTCAGCTTACTATTGCTGTGATGATAAATGCTGCGATTAAGTAATATGTTATAAATCCATGTCAAATGTTTAAAGTTTTTGTTTAAGTGCTGCAATAGAGCTAGTCCATGCAGCCACAACTCTCCTCCTCCCTCGACAGAAACATGGTTTCGTCTGCTCTTCCTGGATGCCTCGGGTGAGACCTCATCCACTCTGTGGGTGTTGCTGGGTGGGCTCAAACATGCCGGGGCCGGTGCCCAGGGATACTACGGTATTTGTTGATAGTGAGGCGAACCCCTATCGATTGAGGTCGCATTGGTCAACACCTATTACAATCCCAATGCCCCCGCTGCACCCGAAAACGTTCTCCCCATGGTTGAACAACCAGTTTGTGGTGCATCTAACTCGTTGGTTTCCTCAATGGGACCCAGAGTTTACTCAGATACGCCAATGACCTAAACATTCCAATCCATTCCACCCTTGTCACCAGCGACCGAAATATATGACTTATGTACCCTCTCCCACAATACACAAGCACCCAACCATCAACCACCCTTGCTACCCCAACCACCATTGGTACCTAGTCATGTTGGTGTTACACCCATCCATACAATCCCCTTCCTATTCCCCCCTTTGGGAGTAGTAAGCGCCCCAGTTATGGCCACTCTCAGCCTTCCCGGGTTAACTTTAGGATTACCTGTATGGTATCTCACGCCTCCCGTTTCCCCTCCGACACCAAATGTCATCCTACAAACGGTGCAACCCATCACCACTACTAGTCAACCACCTCCCGATGTCACTAATCCTTCCTCATCCACCAATCCATCCCCTCTTATCAAGCACATTGGGGGAAGAGGCCCACAACCATACACCACTCTACCCCCACCCAAAATAGTTAAAAATCCCCCCGTGTTTAGCGCTTCTCCCAAATGATCTTTGTGTGATGAGTTGGGCCATGCTACCCATCAATGTCACAATTACCTGCATTACAAGAGCACATGCAAATGCTTGATGATGACCCCAACATCCCGGTTGTCCAAATCGACCCTACCCCTAAGCCTCACGATAAATCACTGCGTACCAATCACCCTAGTGCAATATGTGGTATTTACGACCATTACTCACATCATTGTCCTGATCTCCCAGATTACAGATCCGCTCTCTACGAGATGACTAATTTGGACCTCGAGATGTCTCCCCCCACCATTGAAGAGATCCACCCCCCGGAATCTCCGCCAACAGGCTAGATCAATACCATTTATATGATCTCTACTACTAGTGATCCCTCGTCAACCGATTTGATGACCAAAAATTTCCACAATGATGAAGAGATTCTCGAGGTTCTTACCACCCCTGATTACCCTGGGAGGATATGCACCATTGTTCCTATTTCCTCCCGGAGGAGTCCTCCACCACCACAGCCACCAAATTTTCAGTTGAGTCCAAATATTTCCTCCCCACCAAAGTCGATTGGTTTAAAGAGCCCATTCCCGCTCTCGATGCCTTCGAGGAAGGTAACATGGCCAATATCTCACCCACAATTCATATTGATATCTCTTCCCCAAGTGGTGCCCCTTAAATCATTACTTTGGGAGCCTCCTATTCCGAGTACGAGATCAGAGAGTACAAGAAATGTTTCCAAGAGTTCCGTGATGTCTTTGCCTGGTCCTACACCAAAATGCCTAGTCTTGACCCTACTATCATAGAACACCACATTGACACGTGGCCAGATGTGTCCCCTGTTCTCTAGAAACAACGCCCCATTCATACATCAAAGCTCCTCACCGTTAAAGCAGAGATTGAGAAACTTCATGCCGTAGGTTTCATTTATCCTATTGCATACACCATTTGGGTTTCTAACCCCGTCCCTGTTAACAAGAAACAAGGCACCATCAGAGTATGTACTGAATTCCATGATTTAAACCATGCATGTCCTAAAGACAACTTCCCCATGCCATTTATTGACCAACTCATCGATGCATGTGCGGGGCATGAAGTCCTATCCTTCATGGACAGTTTCTCTGGGTACAACCAGATTCAGATCCGCAAGGAAGATCAATATAAGACTACCTTCACTACCCCATGGGGCACCTTTTCCTATCGTGTCATGCCTTTCAACCTTAAAGATGCTGGCGCCACCTTCCAGTGGGCCATGACCTATTGTTTCCACGACTTGGTCCATATCCTATTAGTCTATCTTGACGATCTCACAACACGTTCCAAGAAACGATCCGACCACCTTAATGACCTCCGATAAGTTTTTCTGCATTTTCACAAGTATTAGATTCGCTTGAACCCACTCAAGTGTGTCTTTTGCGTTCCAGCAGGCTGGTTGTTAGGTTTCATTATTTCCCACAAAGGAATTGCTGTCGACCCCCTCAAAGTTCAAGCCATATTAGCCCTTCCCACACCACGCACGCTCCGGCAGCTACAAATCTTACAGGGGAAATCTAATTTCCTCCACTGCTTCGTTCTTGATTATGCCACCACAGTTCATGGTTTCTTACATCTGCTTCGCACCCACATCCCATTTGTTTGAGACAACTAGGCGCAAGTTCCATTCGAAGCCCTTAAAAAGCTCTCATGCAAGCCCCTTTGATCTCCCCTCCAGATTTCTCTCAGGAATTCATCCTTTATGTCTCGGCATTTGACCATGCCCTGTCAGGGGTCCTTGTTCAAGAAGACGTTGCTCGCCAGGAGCATGTCATTTTTTATGTCAGCCAAACCTTGTCTGGACCACCCCTACGTTACCCATATGAGGAAAGACTAGCCCTTGTCGTCCTCTTTTCCATCCAAAAATTGCACCATTACATTTTACTCAATCATACTACAGTTGTCGCCAACTCCAACCCCATGGTCTACCTCTTGAACCGGCGACTTTTGCAAGGTTGTGTCGCTAAATGGGTAATTATACTCCAAGAATATGACCTAACTTTCACAACCCCTAAGAGCACTAAAGCCTTAGCGCTTTCCCAACTCATAACCGACCTCCCATCCCTTTTGTCGTACCCACCGATATCCGATGAGTTACCAGACAATCATTTGTTAATCATCTCGTCAGATGACCCATGGTATGGTGATATTCTGCTATACCTCTGCACGCAGAAGTTTTGACTAGACATAAATTGTGAAGGACACCACTGTATCTGTCACTATGCCTCTCGGTATCTCCTCTTGGGTGATTTCCTTTACTGGCGATGAGTTGATACTATCCTCCGCCGTTTCCTTACACACGAGGAAGCCAAACAAGTCCTCAACGACTGTCATAGTGGCACTTGTAGTGGACATTTCTCAAGGATGGCCATCACCCAGAAGGTCATCCGCACCGGATAGTTCTGGCCCACACTGTTTACAGACTACATCACAACAGTCAAGCATTGCCATAATTTCCAACTCTTTGCCCCCTGCTCCACTCCACCCAGTCGTCAACATTGGCCCTTTTTGCAAATGGGCCATCGAATTCATGGACTGTAAACCCTCATCTACAAATGGCCATAAGTACATCATTGTGGCCGTCGACTACTTCACCAAATGGGCTGAAGCCATGCCCACCTTCAACTGTAAAGCCGACACTATTGCCCGTTTCTTTTTTAACCATGTTATTACACGATTCAGGGTCCCAAAACAGCTTGTCTTAGATCATGGGTCACATTTTGAAGATTCCATTTGGCACGAGTTGTCAACTCTCCTTAAATTCAAACATCAATATGCCTCTGCTTACTACCCACAAGGGAACGACCAGGTTGAGGCCATTAACAAAATTTTGAAAACAATCCTCCAATGCACTGTTGACTGACATAAGTCCAATTGGAATCACATGCTTTTCCCAGCATTATGGGATTACCGTACATCCACTAAGACCGCCACTGGTTTCACCCCTTTTCACTTAGTTCACGGTGTTGAATCTGTCCTCACCATCGAGTGTCAGATCCCCGCCCTACACATCGCTATTGAACTTCTCCCTGACACCTCCCCACTTGAACAACGCCTACTATTATTAGAACAAGCTGATGAGGACTGTCGCACAACCCTCCAAACCATTGAAGTTTCCAAGAACCGCTCCAAAGCTGGTTACGACAAACATGTCCACCCACGCGCTTTCCGAGAAGGTGATCTAGTCCTCGTTTACGACCAAGCTCACGACAAGACTGGTAAAGGGAAGTTGGAATCCATGTGGCAAGGCCCTTACATAGTGCATACCTGCCTTGGGCATGGGGCATATATTTTAACTGACTCAGAAGGCCACCCCTTGCGCAACCCTCTTAATGGGTTGTATCTTAAACACTTTTATCCTTAATAATTCCGTGGACCCGTTGGTCTGTATTGTACAGTTTTCTTTCTTTTTTGTTTTTCACTTTTTTACCACAACCTTACATTCATCATTTTTGCAAATGGTCCATCTTCCACCTTATTACATTGGATTCACCGATGGAGCAAGCCGCTGGTCTCCAAACCTAGCCTCTGTAGCTTGGGTCTTATATTCCCCTTAACATGAGTTGATTCACCTCGACGGAATGTGCATAGGTGCTGCTACCAATAACCAGGCCGAGTATGATGCTGTGACCGGTCTCTTGACTGCTGCCCTTCAGATGGGTATCCATCACCTTCATGTGTTCCTTGAATCCCAGCTGCTTGTTTCCCAGCTCAACAACTGCTACCAGGTGTGTGATCCTTGCCTCTTTAGAAAATTCCTGCGCACAACACAGCTAAGCCGACAGTTTGAATCCATAACATTGACTCATGTCCCAAGAGCTTAGAATAGTGTTGCAGATCAAATGGCTAACAACATCCTCGACTGGCATATCAATCACACCATGTAAATCATCCATCATGCATAATCATCACATTAAAAACATAAAAATCCCAAAAAGACTGCATCTACAACAACAGGAATCCACGTGCCTATCATAACCAACCATTTGCATCCATGTGCAATAACATAACAAAAAACTATACAGGGGCATCCAAGTGCCTATCATAACACATCATTTTGCATCCACGTGCAATAAACACATACAAGATAATAAATGCGCATCCATGTGCGTACACCAAAATAATCACCGCAAAAAATGCATCCATGTGCATATATATATAAATATCTCATCGCCATATACATGTCATGAGTGTCCCAACACTCAACTATACAAAAAATATACATCAGGGAGCCCCAAGGGCATCCTTGTCATAAAATACATGCTGAATTACCATATGCATCAGGGGGGAGTCCCCAACACTCCCTAATGCGAGTCATATCCCCCATCTGAACCCTCCTCACCAGCCTCCTCTTCTGCAGACTCCTCCTCTCCTCGCTCCTCCTTGGATCCTCCAGATCCTCCTCTGGATCCTCCTCATCCCCCTGTCGATCCTGACCCCTAGTTTCCTCGGCCATAACTGCCACCCGAATTAAGATAGACCGCCAATCCCATGGAGCCTCGTGACAGGCCTTGACTACATCCCAATCCATCTCCCTCCACCCCTTGTTGGAGACCCCAACCAGTAGTCGGTCGAAGGTAACTCGCAAGGCCTCCAAAGTCCCCTACTCATCCCATCATCGTACCTCCCCGCTGATCTGGCAAGGCTGGCACTGCTATATGGCCTCGACGCTCCCTATGCCCCGGTGGTGGCAGCGGTCCCACATCTGCATCAAACCAAATTGCAACTAGTCAGAATCATCATATACATATATCTCTAACATCAAAATATCCAACATAAAAACATCAAGCACAAAGCTAGATACATACCATCTAGGCCCCAAGCCTGCCTTGGGGGTCATGGTGCCTCCGGATCCCGCCGGTAGTCCATACCACTGTATGGATAGTCATCAAAACTCAACGGTAGCTGCAACCACTGCAAGTAAAGCTCCTGCGTGAAGTACCGCCCCACCTCTCCACCACTCCGCCGACACATCATCTCACCCCAGCGCACCATCCGCGGCTCCCTCAAACCCCCAACCCGGACCGGCACTCGCAGTCATAGTGTCGGAACCCGCTCCATGAAGAATGAGCATAGAAATGACCCGTAGCAGAACCCCTTGCTAGAGACCTTCACCAAGCTCAGCTGACGCTGAACACAGGTGAGGAGCATCTGGCCCCAAGCAAAGTAGGTCCCTTGCAGTACCCGCTCGACCAGATGCATCTATCCCCCAGACACTCGGTTGGGCCCCTGTGACCCCAACACTCGAACCACACATGCCACGATCGCCTGAACTGATGGCTCCTCCAAGTCACAAATCAAGAGTGCATTCTTATGCACTCTTTCCATCGGCAAACAGTACCAATCCAACATCTCCTCCATGTCCACATCCGCAGACACCCGTGGCTGCGTATCCGCCACCCTACCCAAGCATGGTAGTCCCGTCAGAAAGTATACGTCTTCCAGGGTGAGCTCCAGTCTCCCCCCCTGCACCATGAAACACAGACTATCGGGCTCCCAGAAGCCCACCAACCTATTCAACAGTAGTGTTGCTGAACGCATCATTGGCACCTATGCGAACTTCAACAGTCCGCACAGCCCCAAAGGTTCCTGGACATGACAATCATCCCGTATGTAGTCCATCAAGTCGTCCGGTATCTCACGCTCCCTCCAGAGTACTCTCGGCATCCTATCAATCCCACAATGAAAACTCATCAAAACATCATCAAATAAACAATCATTCCCCCCTGGTATGACTCCACAATCCCGATCCAGATCGCGACTGTGGGGCCTAATGTCGTGATCCCAAATCGTGACTATCGGGACTACAGCCGTGGTCGTAGATCGCGCCTGTGGGGACCACAGTTGTGATCGCAGATCACAGCTATTCAGGCCACAGTTGCGATCCCAGATCATGGCTATCCAGGCCACAACCGCGGGCGCAGATCCCAACTACCCACGCCATAGCGACGATCCCAGAACATAGTTATGGAGGCCACAGTCACGATCGCAGATCATGGCCATTGCCTCGAAACTTGTGATCCACACCCACGTGGACCGTACACCCTCCGCTGAGGACCCACTACCTACCCGACTCAAGAAAAAATTAAAGGTATGAGTTTAGTGAAATACCTGCAACTCGCGGAAATGAAATCCACCAGTCCAAACGCCCAGAAATCTCAAATCCGCTCTGGCCCACCACACTCTCCTGTCAAAATCAACCACACAAATGACACTTAGCATTATGGGCCCACTTACTATTTATAGACAGTTGAATTTTTCTTGATTTGGCCATTTGGCTCCATACGAAATCCATTTTCCAAACCGTTTCCACCACTGGAGTTCGAATGACGAGACCTTCAGAATGGTTGACTCTGTTTCTATTTTTCTCTGAACCCCTTTTTGGGAATTTTTTTCCATGCACGTCGCCATCTCGATTTTCGTGCCACATCGGTCGTTGTCAGTTTTTAGCATTCCTTATACCATTGGATTAAGTTTTTCGAGTCCATGATGATGCTTGAGATCATTTCTTGCTCTCACCCCTAGATTTTTTGGGCAATTTTTTACCATCCCCTAGTCATCTCGGTTTGCGTGCCACCTCGACTGTTATCCATTTTTGACGCTTTTTATATCACCGGATTCCGTTTTCCATGCTCGTGATGATGCTTGAGATCATTTCTCACTCTCACCAGAAATAGTTTCAACATTGTGTCCCGACACCTTGCTGCCTCGGTTTGCGCACCACATTGGCTGCCATCGAATTGTTACACATTTAGACATGAGCCATTCACTCCATTCACACTGCAATTACTTCGATATTTTTCCACCATTCATCATCCTGCAAGGAGGCCCACCAGTGTTCCCCCTTAACCCTCGTTCTTGGTTCTCATTGATGTCCCTTGATTGAACAATCTCTCCTTGCTTGGCCATTCCTTTTGTTTGGTATAATTTTATCCCTTTTTCGGGTCTGACAAGTCCTTTACGAAAAAGGCACTTAGGGAGTTTCTGTTAAGCTCTTTTCTGACTCCTAAAAGAATGAAAAGATCGCCAATCAATCTTGCTTCCTTTCATGATCGTTAAAGTACCTGAAAAGGAATCTATCTGGTATAAGTTCAACCCTTTTCTGGACCTCGTAGACTAATTACAAAAACTGAATACTCTAGTCACACCGGCTAGAAGAGTTCTTCATTGCATCCTTTTATGATTTTTCGGGCCTTGGAGACTAACACACGAAAAAGAACCCCCCTGGAGTCTTCTTATTGCTTTTAGACTCTCTAAACTTGAAAGCAACCACAAGCATGCACCATCCTAGGCTCGTACAAATCCACACGACGTTACCATTCCATTATTTCAGAGTCTTCTTATCGCTTTCAGACTCCTTAAAATTGAAAGCAATCATGAGGATGAACTGTCCTGGGATCGTATAAATCCACATGACATTACCATTTTGAGAACACTTCTTCCATCTCCTTAAACCATGAAGAAGCCCCCACCGGTGCCCCTTGGCACTATGATCAATCATCTCGGCATCACCTCCCAATAAGGTCGCCTTTGTTCAGAGTATTCTGCGATAAACCACCCTCAGAGTCTCCTGCCATCTTACACCAACTTGAGTATCACTCATCTCGGTCACCACCCCTGGTCCATTAAAGCTATGATCCCCTTCCCACTAGTTAGTTTCATATGCTGCCCGATCATCCCCGCCATCATACTCTGAACAAAGGAAGTTTGAGTCCACCCACTCTATTTGCCTAGTTATTCCCCACCTCCACAGTATGTCAGTCCTACCATCAATACTCTCATACTTCGGTTATCCACCTCGTGCTCCTATCAAGGAAACATAATTGCCTTGCTAGTTGCAGGTCTCCCTCTGTTGACGACAACCCATCTATTCCAGAGGATAGGCCCAGAGGTCCATGCGCCTTGGACTCATCACCATCTGTGTTGATTTCCTACGGACCATTTTGAGCGAAGACATAACCCAAAAAGTGCTCACCATCTCATCTCCCTCATTACATGACTCATTTGTCTATATTTCCTACCATATTTTCATCCAAAACCTCAAAAAACCATTAAAAAGCCACCAAAAGGCCAAAAACCCTCTTTTCCCCCCCAAAATAATTTAAATTTCCTCCAAAAATAGCAAAAACCCTCTAAAAGGGCCCTAAATTCCCAAAAATCAAATAAAAGGGAATAAAAAATATAAAAAAAGAGGAAAAGAGGAAAAAAGGAAGCAAAAACCCTATACAATTGACCTAAACCATATGGTGTCAAAAACCATGGGTCAACAATCCACCACTAAAAACCTATAAATAGGTGATGGAGGCTCCCCATTTCACATCCATAATCTTCCCTATCCTCACTCTGCCAAAATCACTCTTGAAACCCTAACTTACCATTTGAGCTAGTTTTTACCATTCGAGTGCTTGGATCGTTATTCAAACACCTTGGAGAAGGAGAAGGAACCCATTGGAGCATGAAGGAATCCCTCCTGGACTACTGCAAGAGCTCCACCAACCTCAACACTTGAGGTAAATTTAATACAAAAGGAAAATTTTTATCATCTTGTCATTGTTTTTTATTTCTGTTAATGCTCATGCTAGGTTAAATTTCATATTGTCTTATTGCTTTAATTTACTATTTATTGAACTTCTACTAAGGAGGCCCTTCTCCTTAGTAGGTGCTCATTTGCACAAGCTAGGGTGAAAACCCTAGCTACATTGTCAAATTCCTCCTAGACTTCTTTTTCTTGAAATATTTCTTCATGAATTTCATCAGTAAGGCTATATTGATCATTATTACTAAAAGACTTCTTGTACTTAAATTGCTCACAACAGTCCTCTAAAAGGAGATCAGCAGGATAAATCCTCTTACAATATGAATGAAAGACAACATGAAAATCTTTTAATGAAGAGATGCTAGAGATGGGAAGAGACCTGTACCACTGTCTGGAATCTCCTTCCAAGGAGTACATAAACATTTTCAACAATACATCCTCGTGACGAATATCAAGCTGGTCCATGTATTGATGGAAATAAATCAAGTGTTGTGCCGGATAGTCATGATCATCTCCTCTAAATCTTGGAAGGAAGTCTCCCCATTCATCCATCGTAGGCACATCATTTGGAAATCCTGGAATATCAACAAAGATAAAAGGAGCAAACCTCTGTGCCAACATAGTAGCAAAAGACTTTGACATTCTGAAAGTGTGAAGTTGCTTCTGAAATTTTCAAACATGGAGTCGCCAACAAATCCTTCCCCTGTGGAGTCACCTTGTGAAACATTGTAGTCCGAAATAAAAAAATTTCTGGTCCTGTTCACCTCAAAACCAGAACAACAAAGATATCCCAGAGAATATGTAACTTCACTTCCGTCTCCAACAACGGCGCCAAAGATGTTTGTGCTAGAAATTGTCCCTAGACTGCAGAGGAGCAAGCTAGCACAATCTCAACAATACAAGCATGAAAATGAAATAGGTTTGTCTTGGTTTAGGGTTTATTGGTTTCAAGGTTTCAATTTCAAGAAAATAAAAGGTAATCAAAGTAAAACAAGTACTAAATCATGTAATACATTGAAGAACTGAAATCATAAATCTTAACAGGGTAAATATAAACCATTACATTCTCAATCATACATACTATTTTTTTTGTCTACAACACAAGCATTCACTGGATTAAAACTTAAAACAGAAAATGAATTCATATGTTGAATGACCAAACTAATCATAAAAAAATAAAATAAAAAAATTCAATCAAATAAGATAAAATGGCTTATATCACATATATATTAATCTCAGTCTTTAGGACTTACATAAGAGTCTTGTAAGCTTTCAATATCATAATTGTATATTGCTTCTTGAAACCAAAAAATCCCACCTCCAACACTGAATTCTTGTCCTCCTTTTTTCATTACAAATATGTAATAGTTACATAACTACTTCTTTAGGTCAAGTTTCGAAATATTCAGCAGTTACACTTAGTGGTTATTAAAGACTAATTAACCAAAAATAACAAAATCGGATTCTGGGAAAAATGGCAAATTTTTGAAAAAAAGGGTCTCAAAGAAGCCTCCATATCTCTCGATTCATGACACCTGTAGAAAATTGAGAGAGTTGTTTTTAAATGAGTCCATGAAGAACAACAAACTCTCTTGGTTTTTAAAAATTCCTCTCCAATTGATCGAAATACGTGCTGTAAATTTGTGACTAAAACAGGAAACTATTAAATATTTTAAACCCTTAACAATAGGCCATAAAGATGAATTCGAATCTTTCAAACGATGACACTTGTTGCAAAAATGAGATAGGTTTTTGAAAATGAATCCATGATGGACAAAAACCTCTTTGGGATTTCTGAAATTCATCTCCACTGCCTCGTAATCTGTGCTCAATTACAATGACTAAAACAGGGAAAAACATAGTCATTCTCAGGAAAATGCTTATGCTTCTTTTCAGACATGTGCTCCTGCTCTATGTTGATGTATATGTAACTTCGGAATGTATTTCACCCATGTAATTCATATATGTATTTTTTACTCCTATAGAGATGGTATTATTCCTCTATACGGAAGTGTTTGTATTCCTATAGAGATGTTATTATTCCTCTATACGGAAGTGTCGTCATTTATATTGTAAGTGTCGTAACTTATACTTGATGGGTTATTAGACCACCTTGTTGGGGTCGGCCCTATATAAGTCATGTGGGTCAAAGGGTTATTAGACCACCCTAGTGGGGGTCGGCCCAGTCAACATTATGTTAAGTGGTTAAGTTGAGGCCGACCTAGTTGAGTAAAGGTCAAGTCAAGTTAGTGTATAAATAGAGAGTGTGTCTCTCTCATTTTACACATTCTATTCTCTCACTCACACTTTGGAGAGTGGCACACTTGTGGAGGAGGAGGCTCTACTACTAGGAAAAGACTATCTCTTGTATTCTGGTTGTATCATTGCTCTATCTATCTCAGAGGAAGTTATTGGGGTTTTTCACCTTTATGGTTTTCCCCAAGTAAACTCTGTGTTTTTTGTGTGCTTGCATTATTGTGTCCAAGATTGATATGCTGTAGATTTGCTGTACATGTTGTTCTCTCAGTTAAGTTCCTAGATCATATTGAAGTAAATTCTGAAAATTTAACATGGTATCAGAGCTAGCCTGAAAGAAGGCATGATATGGCATGTATGACACTTGTTGCACTTACGATGCTAGGGCTTGATATAGCAAAAACCAGTCATTGTAGAAATTTCGCTATAAATCCATTTTGGAAAAGGTTTCGGATCTGAAACGTTTACAGGTCGAAGATCATATCCCCATGTACCTTGTTTCCAAAGGACAACCTCTAATTCATTGTACGTTGTGATTTATGATCTGTACAATATAGGGTTTCTGCCTCTTCCAAATCTGAGTCAAAATCAGGTGACCTTGGGAAAAAGGTCATAACTTGGGCTAGGAAGCTCCAAATGAAATTTCGTAAATAGTGACAGGTATTAAATAGACTGTACTATATTAGAAAATATTTTTTAGAGGCCGAAGTTGAACCAGTGACACGTGGAACGCCGTACAAGTTCGCTCTCTTGTATTATCCCATAAACAGGTGACGTTGCGACACTTGGCATAACTCTCTCTCAGAGAATCCAATTGAGTTCAGACCTATTGGGATGGAAAGATAACAGGTCGGGCTATCTCAAAAAATGTTTTCAGAGGCCAAAGTTGAACCAGTGACACGTGGCACACCATACAAGTTTTCTCTCTTGTATTATCCCATAAACAGGTCACGTTGTACTTGGCATAACTCTCTCTCAGAGAATCCAATTGAGGTCAGACCTGTAGGGATGGAAATATAACAGGTCTGGATATCTTAGGTAAATTTTTCAGACCCTATGGATCAAAAAGTTCAGAGTTACACCAGAAAAAATTAGGTACATATTTCTGTCAAATCAGAATTATTTTTGAGCACCTTCATTCATGGCTTCCGGAATTTAGGGCTTCGGAGAAAGTTGGAATTTTTGTAATTGGAGACCACGGCTGAATGCTACTCATCAAAATCAAAATTTAGAGACCAAGATCAGAATTTTTGGTTGGGAAGAAGGCCAGGCTTGATCAGACCCTAGTTCGGGACTTTGATCAGAAAAGTGGAAAATTAGGACTTCTGTAAAAATGAGAATTTTTGAAATCTGTGACCACGGCTAAAAGATCCTCATAAAACTAGAATCTTAGAGCTTTGGATCAAACCTTTTGATTGGGCAGAAGAGTGGGCTTCATCAAACCCCAGTTCGAGGTCATGTCCAGTGAAGCCAAAAATCTCAAAGGCAAAATTGAGAAGTGAAACTTTGCATTTTTCATATTTTGAATATACCAGCTTGATTAGCTCATCAAGGCACATATTTATATCCTTTCGAAAGTTTGAAATTCAAAGTTTGAATTTTTGGGGTTTCCTTGACAAACCCTAATCCAACACCAGGTCCAGTTCTTGCAAATCAAGTGGATTGGGTTAATCCTAGAAGAAGATGGATTGGTCACCTGCATAAGTAAAGAAGTTCCTGTCTCAGAGGGAGATGAGACTAAGGCCTTCCATAAGAAGATTACAAACAATCTTGACAGGTATGGCTTACAGGTATGTTTCCTGGTTAATTTTATCATATGTTTGTCTTCATATCATTACAGTACAATCTTGATTAATTACTAGACTTGTCGTATCACCTTAATAGAAGATATTCATTGATTAAGGTTTTGACACTTATGAATGTACTAATGCATTGTGATGTTGTATGAGGTTTATGTTGTTTGCTAACATAAAAGGTACACCAAGAAAGACAAATCATGTTCTACTTCAAGAACATATGATCATGGTGACATGAAGACAAAGATTCATCCATTGTCATAGATCACATAGAAGATCTACTTTTGAGGTATGTATAACTTGGTCCTACAATGGTTAACCTATGAGACATGTAGGTTACTAGCACAAGTCACTGAAGAGAACCAGAAGACATTATACAGGTGTGTTAGACATAACTAGCTAGGATGCTAATCTAGGTATGTTTTTCCTATATCAAGATAGAATCCTACCTTGTGTTAGGATCTTATACTGTTGTGTTGTTGATAATGATTATTCATGAAGTCATAGGTTTGCATAATCATGGTTGTATGCATATTATGTTTCTTACCATAATTGATGATATGACTAACCAGAAGAATCATGAAGGTATAGGTTTGAATAATCATGGGTTTTATGCATATTATATCTCTTATCTTGATTGATGATTCAACTAACCAGAAGAGTCCTATGATCAAATAAGAATATGTATGAGTAAAAGAAGACTTCCCTGAAACCTTGAATACTAATGTTTATTATCGGTGAATGATCATGAATATACATGTTTAAGATTATTGTGTTTTGATAGTATTAAGATCATACTAATAAATGTGTGATTATGTATGAGACCTCAAGGATAACATGATGATGATACTAATAAGAATGCATAGTGATTAAGGATGGATGTAAGTTCAAGGACAGGTAATCTAGGAAGCAAAGATCAAGAGGGAGCACACTCTAGTTGTTCCTGCAAGAAAGCAAAGGAGCACACTTCAGTAGTTTCTGCAAGGATGCAGACATTTAGAGGGAGTTGACCACTTCTCACAATCCACATAAGAATGGAGTTGCAGAAAAGAAGCAAAGAATGAGAGGGATTCAACCCAACAAACAAACAAAGATAAGTATTTGAATTGTCATTACTTGCATATTTTATTGTTTAAATAATATTGTTCAATAATGTATATACTGATGTTCCTAGAATTAGGTTGTGTATTATGCATATTAGAATAGTTGCATTGATGAACAATATACTACTAATATGCATGGGTAAGTGGCCTATGGCACTGTACAACATTCCATTGCTACTTATCTAGAATGAAACCTATTTGCTGACATGTTGAGAGTTGTGCACACTCTTAACAATGTTCTGGTAGAGATTGGAAGACATCTAGAAAGTTACGGGATATGGATAAATGTTGTATTGAAGCATTGGCTAAGATAATTGCATGACTGTATGACATATTTCGCTAAGATAATTGCATGACTGTATGACATATTTCTTTATGTGTAAGAATTTGTTCTGAAAACTATGAGATGTTTTCTAATCATACAATTTAACTTGTTGTGTAGGAAAGATCGTATTCCATCACCTACAAAAGAAGAACTACAACAATTGTTTAGCAAAAAAAGATTTTTTTTTTTATCTATTGAAGATATTGAAGTTATCAGGATATGGGAAGATTGTCATGATCCATCGATCATGAAGAATGATGTTTGGGATGTAGTCCCAAGACCTGAAGGGAAGTTTGTTATGACTTCCATATGGATCTATCAAGATCAAGCATGCTGCAGATGGAAGCATAAAGAAATATAAAAGTGATGAAATAGAAGATACACCAGATGAATTTCAAGACAACTTTCTTGAATGGTGTAGTTGAAGAAGAAGTGTATGTGGAGCAACCACTTGGTTCTAAGACACATGACAAGTAGTCATATATGTGCAGAACTTGGGTATGATGCACTATTTGTTTTTGGCATGGACGTGTGGTAGAGTGCAGATGGAATCTTCCTTGGACAAGGGAAGTATGCAGTAGATATCTTGAAAAGGTTCAGGAAGATGGACTGCAAGGCTATGGCCACACCTATGGCATCGAACTTGAAGCTTCTGTGTGATGCTTCATTTGAGCTGGTTGATGTCACTATATATCGTCAGATGATTGGGTCCTTGATGTACTTGACGCACATGAGACCAGATATTTGCTTTGCGGTGAACACATTGAGCCAGTTCCTGACAGATTCGAGGAGTGTTCACCTGGTTGCTCTAAAACATATTCTGAGGTACCTGAAGGGTACAGTTGATTATGGGCTCAAATATGATGCGAATCAAAAGTTTAACCTGCAGGGTTATGTTGATTCAGATTGAGCAGGCAGTGCTGCAGATAGGAAGAGCACTTCTGGGTGCTGCCTCAGTATGGGATCAGGTGTGATCTCTTGGTTTAGTAGGAAGCAGTCCTGCGTAGCACTGAGTACAACCAAAGCAGAGTATGTTGCGACGGATGAGTAGGTTGCAAATGTATTGACCAAGCCATTGGCCAGAGTGCAGTTTGAGTACTTCAGAGAGAGGCTTGGTGCACTTCAGATCGAGGTTCCTTCCAAAGGGAAGTGACGAGTCCGAAAGATGTAGATGCACATGAGATTTTCTGACATGGTTGATGTGTTCTCCCATGATCGTGATGTAATTGCTGAGCCATTCTCACATGGTGGTAGATGTGTTCTCCCATGGTGTAGATGTAAGGGATAAATCCATTTTTCACATGGTGGTAGATGTGTTCTAACATGGTGAAAAAGTAAGGGCTGGAGCCTTCCCCGAATGGTGGTAGATGTGTTCTCCCATGTCGGTGGTGTAAGTCCTGGACGATGTGCATCTGGGCTGTGCTTCGTGGACGATGAGATGATATGAAGAAGATGATGCTATGATGATTAGGAGGATCATGGATAATGAGCATTAGGACGATGCTCCAGTTACTGCTCTGTGTATGCATCATGTTGATGCTGGATATGATCAGTTGGATCATTTATATTTGTGTGTATGTACGCATCGTGTTGATGCTGGATATGATCAGTTGGCTCATTTATATGTATGTATGCATCATGTTGGATGCTGGATATGATCGGTTGGATCATTTGTATGTATTTGTATATGCATCATGTTGGATGCTTGGACGATGTATCTATATATGTATCAGGTGGATACATTGTATGATCAGGTAGATCATGTATGTTGATATGTATCATGTATTTGTATTTGTATCAGGTGGATACACTGTATGATCAAATGGGTCATGTATGATGATATGTATCAGGTAGATACTTGGTATGCATCAGGTGGATGCATTGTATGATCAGGATGATCATGATGACGAGCTTCAGGGTATTTCTCCAGATGATATGTATCAGGATGGTATAGTGATGATGATCAGTGTGATCATGAGCATCAGGATGATGCTTTGTGCGATGATGATCCATTGGATCATGAGTATTAGGTTGATACTTGGAGTTCAGAGATGATATGTGGCAGTTTGTGCAAATAGCATGTAATCAGTCCTGAGAGATCTTGTCGGTCGTGCTGTGGCACATAAATGTTCCTGGGATACTCTTTCCGGTATTGCTATGTAGTATGTAATTAATCCTCAGATATCCAATAGGTTGAGCTGTGTGCTCGTAATCAGTCCTGGGATGAGGTATTACTACGAAGACATGTAATAAGTCCTGGAGATCCGAGAGGTTGAGTTGTGTGCTCGTAATTAGTCCTGGGATGCTCTTTAGAGATCTTGTCGGTCGTGCTGCGGCACATAAATGTTCCTGGTATTCTCTTTAAAGGTTTTGTTTATCCACATGTAATCAGTCCTGGAGATCCGAGAGGTTGAGCTGTGTGCTCATAATAAGTCCTGGGATGCTCTTTAGAGATCTTGCCGATCGTGCTGCGGCACATAAATGTTCCTGGGATGCTCTTTAAAGGTATTGTGGAGGAGATGCATGTAATTAGTCTTGGGAGATCTTGTCGGTTGTGCTTAGGCACATAAATGTTCATGGGATACTCTTTCTGGTATTGCATCCACACATAAAATTAGTCTTGAGAGGCCACCTCTATCAGACCGTTCGCACAGATGATGAAGACCTGCAGGTGGTGGGCCTACATCCAGTATGAAAAAGGACTGGCTCTATAGAACTTCCTATGATGAGTAGATTCAGAGATTGATTGAGATAGCAGCAGCAGTGATGATGATGATGACTCGATGACGATTATCCAGTGACGATGATCCAGAGAAGATGACTTGTGCTAGAAGACCTATGTCGAGAAATACGTTCCTAAGAGGGAGTGTTGATGTATATGTAACTTCGGAATGTATTTCACCCATGTATTTCATATATGTATTTTGTACTCCTATAGAGATGGTATTATTCCTCTATACAGAAGTGTTTGTATTCCTATAGAGATATTATTATTCCTTTATACGGAAGTGTCGTCATTTATATTGTAAGTGTCATAACTTATACTTGATGGGTTATTAGACCACCTTGTTGGGGTCGGCCCTGTATAATTCATGTGGGTCAAAGGGTTATTAGACCACCCTATTGGGGGTCGGCCATGTGGGTCAAAGGGTTATTAGACCACCCTAGTGGGGGTCGGCCCAGTCAGCATTATGTTAAGTGGTTAAGTTGAGGTCGACCTAGTTGAGTAAAGGTCAAGTCAAGTTAGTGTATAAATAGAGAGTGTGTCTCTCTCATTTTACACATTCTATTCTCTCACTCACACTTTGGAGAGTGGCGCACTTGTGGAGGAGGAGGCTCTGTTGCTAGGAAAAGACTATCTCTTGTATTCTGGTTGTATCATTGCTCTATCTATCTCTGAGGAAGTTATTGGGGTTTTCACCTTTATGGTTTTCCCCAAGTAAACTCTGTGTCTTTTGTGTGCTTGCATTATTGTGTCCATGATTGATATGCTATAGATTTGCTGTACATGTTGTTCTCTCAGTTAAGATCCTAGATTAGATTGAAGTAAATTCTGAAAATTTAACACTCTGCAATATCAGGCTTCATTAATTCTCCCTGTAGATTGTCCTTCTGCATCCTACATTCAACTGCATCTTCAAATACATCTTCTCTGAATTTTTTTAACAAAACTTGATTGCTTACTGGGTAGAGGCTTCTTTCTATGCTCATCTTCAGCTCTGGAATTTTGAAATTCCAATACTAAATCAAAATGGATTTTACAAGTGTCATAATACACTGAACAGGTGTCCAGGGGTCCTCTGGCATCAATGAACCACACTCTTCTATGATTTCGGATTCCTGCAATGCGCTAGAGTATATGATCTGGACCTTGCGCTGCAGGAATACCTCACATGCAATTTTGGCACATAAACTCAAACACAAATGTTAAACTTTCGATTTTGTATAAGTATATAGTTTAAGTAAGCATTTTAAGGACTTTGAAATATATATAATATTTAATAAGACATTAAAGGTTCCATTAAGGGTGAAATCAAATAAACCAAAGAAAACCATAACATAATACTAAAGAGAAAATCGAAACCATTTATCAAAAACACTTAAAATCTAAAATAAAAATAGAATGAAAACGAAAAAGATGAATAAACATTTAAAAAAAACACACAAAAACTGAGGACAATTTGAATGTTAACATCTAGCTCCTGCTGAGGGATGAAATCCTCCTTGTGAGGTTTCAAGAACCTGTAGACCTTGCGCCTTATTCATTGGGTGATGGAGAAATTTTCCAAAACTTTGAAACTTTCTCAAACTCTTGAGCAGAAACCTATGAAATAACAAAATACTGTTGCAAGCCAACATACTGAAAATAATCTACTCCTACTTCTAATTGGTAGAAGCAAACTAATCACGTATAATCATACTTCCAATGGAGCCATGATAGCATCCAACCAATTGTAACAACTTCTTGCAGGTAGATTGAAATCAAAGAAGAATTTAACATCTGAAGCAGAAATTTAATTTGCAAAGCATATTCTACTTTGATTTCAAATTCTAAAAGGCTAAAACTTTTTGAAAACCATGACTTCGTGTAAATAACCATTGGGTTCTTCCAATTGTGTTGCATTTCCAGCTGATATGGAAAGCCATATTGTTCCTCTGCTTTATTGATCAAACAATACTTCATGAGTTCTGCTAGAAAAAGAGCATAAACACCATTACATTGGAAATCAAAGGCATCAATATTATCTTGAATCTACTTTAGAATTTATTGGACAACATAAACAACAAACTGGTCCTTTTTTCCCATGCTACCTTCGGATAAATAACTGTCATACATTGGCTCTGGTTGTTAATGGATAATGGACTGAATATCTTCATGAACCAGCTGAAACTTTTTTGCCACATCACTCATATCTGAATCATCATCATCATATTTATAAAAAATTAGAGCAGTCTGATAAAATTTCAATGATGATGCTAAAGGTTCATGTTTTTCTTCATTTAATAAATCTTGAAAAGTCTTTTGTGGTATCATATCATCATGAAAACAACTAAATTTATTTGAACCAAATGCTTCTACAATAATTCCTTTAGTACAAAGTTGATCTTCATAAATATTTGGAGCAGTGGATACACCTGACATAATATCATTTGCCTCTACAACATAGCTGTCAACATCTTGCGCATCACAACAATGCTAGAATTTTCTCTTTTGAATAGAAGAATCAGCACACACTTCGAATATAATTGATTGTTGTTGATCTTCGTAAAAAATTGGGACAATTTTTTCGTTGTGAGAACAATTATTAAAAATATTTAATGAATCTTTAGTCAGATTGTCATCAACACTAACCTTAAGATTATTCTACAAACCTTCGACAACAGTGTAATTTTCTTCAATAGAGTGTTGAGCTTCACAAGGTTTTTCAACAGTAAACTCTTCACGATAATGATGTCTTGAATCCTGAAAACTATCAAATGCCTCCTGGACTTCTTTTTCTTGAAATATTTCTTCATGAATTTCATCAGTAAGGCTATATTGATCATTATTACTAAAATACTTCTTGTACTTAAATTGCTCACAACAGCCCTCTAAAAGGAGATCAGCAGGATAAATCCTCTTACAATATGAATGAAAGACAACATGAAAATATTTTAATGAAGAGATGCTAGAGACGGGAAGAGACATGTACCACTGTCTGGAATCTCCTTCCAAGGAGTACATAAACATTTTCAACAATACATCCTCCTGATGAATATCAAGCTGGTCTCTATATTGATGGAAATCAATCAAGTGTTGTGCCGGAAAGTCATGATCATCTTCTCTAAATGTTGGAAGGAAGTCTCCCCATTCATCCATCATAGGCACATCATTTGGAAATCCTGGAATATCAACAAAGATAAAAGGAGAAAACCTCTATGCCAACATAGCAGCAAAAGACTTTGACATTCTAAAAGTGTGAAGTTGCTTCTGAATTTTTCAAACATGGAGTCGCCAACAAATCCTTCCCCTGCGGAGTCACCTCGTGAAAAATTGTAGTCTGAAATAAAAATTTTTTGGTCCTTATTCACCTCAAAACCAGAACAACAAAGATATATCAGGGAATATGTAACATCACTTCCATCCCCGGCAACGGCTCCAAAGATGTTTGTGCTAGAAATTGTCCCTAGACTAAAGAGGAGCAAGCTAGCACAATCTCAATAATACGAGCATGAAAATGAAATAGGTTTTTTTGGTTTAGGGTTTATTGGTTTGAATGTTTCAATTTCAAGAAAATAAAAGGTAATCAATGTAAAACAAGTACTAAATCATGTAATACATTGAAGAACTGAAATCATAAATCTTAACAGGGTAAATATAAACCATTACATTCTCAATCATACATATTGGTTTTTTTGTCTACAACACATAATCATTCACTGGATTAAAACTTAAAATAGAAAATGAATTCATATGTTGAATGAACAAACTGATCAGAAACAAAAACTCAATTAAATAAGATAAACCGGCTTATATCACATATTTATTAATCTTAGTCTTCAGGACTTACATAAGAGTCTTGTAAGCTTTCAATATCATAACTGTATATTGCTTCTTGAAAACAAAAAATCCCACCTCCAACACTGAATTCTTGTCCTCCTTTTATCATTACAAAGATGTAGTAGTTCCATAACTACTTCTTTAGGTCAAGTTTCAAAATATTTAGCAGTTACACTTAGTGGTTATAAAAAGACTGATTAACCAAAAACAACAAAATTGGATTCTGGGAAAAATGGTGAATTTCTGAAAAAAAGGGTCTCAAAGAAGCCTCCATATATCTTGATTCATGACACTTGTTAGAAAAATGAGAGAGGTTTTTTAAATGAGTCCATGAAGAACAAAAACCTCTCTTGGTTTTTAAAAAATCCTCTCCAATTGATCAGAATACGTGCTGGAAATTTGTGACTAAAACAGGAAACTATTAAATATTTTAAACCTTGAAAAAAAAGGCCACAAAGATGAATTCGAATATTTCAAATGATGACACCTGTTGCAAAATTGAGATAGGTTTTTGTGAATGAGTCTGTGATGGACAAAAACCTCTTGGGGATTTCTGAAATTCATCTCCATCACCTCATAATCTGTGCTCAATTACGATGACTAAAACAGGGAAAAACATAGTCATTCTCAGGAAAATGCTTATGCTTCTTTTCAGACATGTGTTCCTGCTCTGCAATATCAGGCTTCATTAATTCTCCCTGTAGATTGTCCTTCTGCATACTACATTCAACTGCTTCTTCAAATACATCTTCTCTGAACTTTTTTAACAAAACTTGATTGCTTACTGGGCAGAGGATTCTTTCCATGCTCGTCTTCAGCTCTGGAATTTTGAAATTCCAATGATAAATCAAAATGGATTTTACAAGTGTCATAATCCACTGAATAGGTGTTGAGGGGTCCTATTAAATCAATGAACCACACTCTTCTATGATTTCGGATTCCTGCAACGCGATAGAGTATATGATCTGGACCATGCGCTGCGGGAATACCTTACATGCAATTTTGGCACATAAACTCAAACACAAATGTTAAACTTTGTATTTTGTATAAGTATATAGTTTAAGTAAGCATTTTAAGGACTTTGAAAGATATATAATATTTAATAAGCCATTAAAGGTGCCATTAAGGGTGAAATCAAATAAAACAAAGAAAACCATAACATGATACTAAAGAGAAAATCGAAACCATTTATCAAAAACACTTAAAATCTAAAATAAAAATAGAATGAAAACGAAAAAGAGGAATAAACATTTTAAAAAACACACAAAAAACCTGAGGACAATTTCAGTGTTAACAATGTCCAAATGTGATAGAAATCCAATCCATCGCATAGATTGAAAAGATAATCATTCCAACAAATGAAACCATGAATAAAAAAAAGAAAAGTTTCAATTTCTCAATGGTGTCATGCCGAAAGACTTCCCTTTTACAGTCTTAAAAGGGAAATCATGTAGCTGGTGGATAATGTAAAATTTGTTTTATTAAGTTGACAAGGTC